>JACJUY010007030.1:5841-46774 GCA_014220935.1 Platorchestia sp. MABIK
GAACAGACGTCGAAGTCAGACAAATAGAAGTTAGACAGAGAACAGACGTCGAAGTCAGACAAAACAGAAGTTAGACAGAGAAAGACGTCGAAGTCAGACAAAACAGAAGTTAGACAGAGAACAGACGTCGAAGTCAGACAAATAGAAGTTAGACAGAGAACAGACGTCGAAGTCAGACAAAACAGAAGTTAGACAGAGAAAGACGTCGAAGACTGTCAAGTCACCACTGTCTCCAGAGACACGACACCGAGGCAGGTATTGCGCACTGAGAACATTAAGGCTAGACTTCAAATTTTCACTGAAATTAACCAAAGCTCAACATCACTATGTGATATCGTTGTTCACTGAATGGTCTGCGATGCTACATAGAAAAGTACAGCCTTATAAAAGAAATACAATGGCACACTCAATAAACGATTTCATTGTTTGCTCTCAATCTGAATCTGCCAGTTTTTAAAATCTCGTTTTAGTTGGAAGTATTTTTGGAGAAAAACAGAAAACTTTTGGGGTTGAGAAGCTATTTAGAAACAAGCGAAAAGTTATCCATCGAGAAAAAATAAGTCCTTAGCAAACGCGTGGTTCAAAAAAATTGTCAAATAAAACGTTAGGCCTACAATGACTGTAAAAACGCAAGCCTTTTCGAAAAATAAGAAGCTGCAGCCATGGGAAAAACGGATGCACCATACGATTTTTAATACGAGGATTTCAAATTCAAGTAAGTTAATCACCAGTAAAATACGCCTCTCTCGGGTGTCAAACACATGAAAACGATTGAGCACAAATACTACCGTAATATTTGTAGGCAAATAATGTACACGATATTGGCCACAGTTATAATCAGAACAAACGCACGTATCACAGCTACGTCAAGCTCGTCACAAGTATAATCTATGCACAACGATAAAAGAAAAAGAGATCCGGTGAGATTTCCACACGTTGACGTACCAACCGACGTATTCGAAGAGATGGTCAATAGTTACGAATTTAAGAGCAAGTATCTGACGTATAATCCACCAGATGCTACACTTGTCGTATCAGGGGAAGGAATTAAAACAAGCTAATGATGGGCCGTCCTCGTAGTCAGGATTTGTTCAACAGTGGACAGTTAAAGGAGCAGATAGCGCTTATCAGCCCAGATATGACCGCTTCTTATCTCTATTGGCGAGATAGAGCGATAGCAGAACATGGGCCTGCGTTTGCTGTCACCCTCTGATCGCAACCTAATTGATCCAATCATTTTTGGTTGCGTCTCAAAATAATAACCGATCTGATCATTTCCAGTTGTGTCTCACCTTAATTGGTTTGAATTAAGTGAGGTGATTTTCACCCTTTTGCCCATTAACATTATAATCAAGAATACATAAGATTCAGCAATGAACAAATTAAAAAAAAACATGCAAATTTAATTCTTTCAATTATACATGACACGTGTAAACATCAGACTAAAATGAATACGGCATGTAATTTTTTTAACTGAAGTGTGCACACTACAATGTTAAAAGTACTTCACTTATTTCAACAGCCGAAGTAGATCACTGATACTGCGTGTGTTTGAAATCGCCTCCTCTCTAGTACGACGTGATGAGCCAGATTTAAATTTGTCCCTCAACTAAAAGACCTACAGGAATAGTTTAGCTCGTGAATTCTTTAGAGAGCCGCTAGTAAAGTGTGAACACAACTTTGAAAGTTATGTGAATTAACATGGAATAGTTTTAAGTGAAATTGACGTCTCTCGATGTTTTGTTGTTTTTCGTTGCAGTTGTCTCTCAGCGTTCGTTATTGAATCGTTTTTATATTGCTCTTAAAGCTTTCTCATTTGAAGCATTTCGAAAGGTGGGCAGTCTTTTGTTCGTATTACCCTATGAAGGGAGCGATCTCGCTGGTGGTGCAGCTTCCATTGCACAATTCATTGCTCTCTTGAAATGGTGATGCCAGGTCTTGAAACGAGAGACTTCAACGGACCAGTTTGTTAGCAGTTCGTAATCCAATAAAATTTTTAAAGCACCGTCAATTGTTGTGAAATCGTACGTATATTTCACCTCCATAAATACGAACACTAAATATTAGCTTCTCTCTGTATTTTTGCTTTTGATTTGGAGATACAGCAAAGACTTGAAACAAAATTACGTACACGAGACCAGAAATAATTTTTTTTACCTTTTACGATGCATTTTATAAACTTTGGTTTCACTTTCAAAAGAACAGCGAAATACTCTACGAATGGCTGATGAGGATAACGAAGACCGAACAGAAATTAAGCAAATCACTTGCTCATAATCGCGTATCTTCACCCATTTGAATGAGAAAGCAACTAAAGAGCACTCTAATCGCGAGAGCACGAGGCAATTATCTTGCACCAGATTCCTCGTGCAGCGACAGACAAAAAGATCGTCATCTCTCGCATAGCCTCTCAAAAAGAAAATGATCAGCCACTAGGTCAGCCTCCAGAAAGCTTAACTAAACTTTTCGGCTCACTCATGTTTTCTATTGCATTGGATATCTGATCAACAAACCTTGAAGAAATTTCTAACAGGCATATCCCACCAATCGCTCCAAACGTTTACCTATACTTTTAAATGCCATTTATGAGTTCATCTTTTCAACAAGTGCTGGTCAGCAAGAAAATTGCAAGACTCGGATCAGCTCTCGATACTGACGAACGAAGAATTTGCTTTCACCTGCGCTTAATCAAATTCTAAGGTTCACGAATAAGTGAAAAATATACAAAATTAATTTAACATTCATCTTAATTGGCGTAAATAATTTTCAAATAAATACTTGAGAAATTATTTTCACGTTCTTTTCCAGCAGTTCAGTACAGTAAAACACGCAAATTTTGAATCTATCTAACGTAACTAAAAACTTCGATTTAAAACGACCCTGAGCTGCAACTGCAAAAAACGCAACATTGAAGTCTATTTAAAGTAGACTAATTCAGCGTTTATTCAAATGTGACACGTTAATGTCATGCATTTTGAAGACGAACCGATAAACTATTACAAATTAAGCAAATGGAGATAAATTGTACGTTTACATAATTTCCAAGTTTTTAGAGCGTCTATTTTGGTGAATCCCGTATACTCCCCAGGCTTTAAGAAAAGTTTTATTCTTTGAGTGTGCTTTGCTGATCGAAACAGAGGCACGGTAGCGTGCAGCCAGGCAGATAAGGGCGCTACTGGCGAAACAGTTTTCTCTGATTACGCCTGATAGAGCCATGGTGTCGCTCTGCCCTCCTGATAATGGCTGCCCAATATGCGGTGTTAATATGACCACACTATGTACCTTCTCGCTCTCATCATTAGGATTTATTTGTTCAGCAGCCCCAGGGTTGATGTCACTTCTAAAGTTCAAAGTCTTTTATCTTCCAAGCTAATGAAATTTAAACACCCAAGTTTATTGTATAAAAGATGATTTACGTAAGTGGAAATTTACAGACCCATGCTTACTCTACAAAAGATGAAATGAATATGAGTTTAGAGACCCATACTTACGATGCCACAAAGAAAACTCAAATATATGTAAATCGTCTAGCTGACATCATTTAATAATCTCAAATCTAGCTCTAAAAACTTTTTTCTTTTAAATTTGCGTGTGTCGCCAGCTACACTGAACCAGTTTTTGAGACAATGAATTCTGGTGGTGTCGTTTACAGTTATAGAGGGATAGTCGAGAACATAGTTCTCTACTCTAATTCAAGACAGCCAATTTGGAGCCCATTTTACGACTGGGTCGATGTAACTTACTTGATCGGTCAATTTTTTGTTCGAGACAAAATGTTCCCTAGCAGAAGTGCATGATTTGAAATCTTCCATTCCAGAATTGCTGAGCTCATTTCGACGCAAATCATATTATAAAATTAAAATTTCATGGTACCTGGTTCGTCTCAACGCAATGATTTATTTTAGCTCGTAACTTAACATCGCTTGCCTAGAGATTCCTCTAGAGATTCCTAAGCAGCATTCTACCTAAACAGGAATCACTGAGGCAGGGATCAATACATGATAATCAAGCTAAGTAAAATTTAATATTATCACTAAGCCAAAGTTAAAACTGACCCTACTGATGAAGCCCATGTAAATTACTCGGGCGTTACGAAAAAACTATCAACCCCATTAACACCTTAGGAAGAAACCTAAAAATGTCAATCTTTTTCTCAACACTACTTAAATTACCTTTTGCTAGTCAGTACCCATTGAAATTGACCTGGGGAAATTTAACAGAACAGAGTAGCAAACTCACCCGAAATCAAAGAGGCTGTTATTTTCTTGCATAAACATGGCTGGAGACTGAGGATGTTGGCTGGTAGAAGGCTGTAATTCCTGCTGCTGGACGTGGCGATGTGAAGCCTGAGCGCGATGTTGTGATGCACCGGGCTGAGGCCTAGCCGGTGTCTGCTGCTGTCCGGCCTTGTGCTGCTGGTGCTGATATTGCTGCTGTTGATGTTGCTGATACTGCTGCGATGATGTCTGCTGTTGCTGCTGCGGCAGACCCGCGATATTGTACGTGTAGTTTGGATTTGGTGCTTGGTGACGGTATGCTTCCTGACGCTGCGTTGGCGTTTCTGGTACGGAGATGCTCCTGCCTATGGCACCTCTGAACTGATGACTTCCTTGGACCTCAATGTTACCATATTGACCTGGAACTTCAAATGAAATTATCGTTTGTCCCAACCCGCAAGAAGAAACAGTTATTTGCTCGTCTTTGCTCGTCTTAGGAGGTGTAAGAGGCAAGTTCGAAGCCAAGCTGTTTTCTAATCGTTGTATGATTTGGCCCTTGTTTTCTCTTCGCTCCGACTGGTGGTACTGCTGAGGAGAAAGATTGCAAGAACCGTAAAGCGCCGAGTTAACAGACTGAGAGCGAACTATGTGGGTAGGACGTGGAGTTCCATTCAAGTTTGGTTGTGGTTGAATGTTGGAATATGATGGCGATTGGCCGTTAGAGTGTAGTGAGTGAAAGCTGGATTGAGAGGACGGTCTTAACTCGTAATTTACAGGTGAACTGCCGTGGCTGCGACTGGCATTGTTGTCCATTGGAGAGGGAGTCGTGTACTGACTGGACGATACATGGCTGGAATTTCCTGGGAAAAACTGAAGAAATTCATTCGGGGACGCTCTTGTTTGGTTTCCGTACGACGCCTCGGGAGAATGATGAGTTCCGCCATGCAGCAGTGGAGCAGGCTTCTCTGGGGTGTATCCTTGCAACAAGTTCTGGGGGAAAATAATTTCTATTAGTACAAATGGCCAGGAGTACAGAATTCAATTGAAAGCGTGTCCATTGTTATTTTACGTGTTGAACAAAAATCAATCTTCCAGTGCGGGACTAACTTGTGGAAGGTAATTCTTGTATTTACGGGGGAGGGGGGGGGGGGGTTCTGCGAATATTTATGATTGTTAGAAAAACAGAGGTTGGTGTTTCAGGCAAGCAGAGTTTAAGCTGCCAGCTGTGCTGCTACGAAAAGAAAATTTGTTTCAAAATCCGGCTCCTTTGCATAATTAATTTCTAGTTGTTTAGGGCATACAGTTCTTTGTTCAACAAATGGTTACACAGTTGTTGGTTGAAATTTTGAAAGTGAAGAAATTGCTAGCAAAATTTATCATTTTATTCAAGAAATAAAAA
Source organism: Platorchestia sp. MABIK (assembly GCA_014220935.1). Taxonomy (NCBI): domain Eukaryota; kingdom Metazoa; phylum Arthropoda; class Malacostraca; order Amphipoda; family Talitridae; genus Platorchestia; species Platorchestia sp. MABIK. The sequence continues at coordinate 11,458 of JACJUY010007030.1, forward strand.
TCGAAAACGTATCGGAGACTAGCTCCATCAGCATCATTAGTTGTTGTTGGTGATTGATTGATTATACAGTTGTTTGTTCAACAAGTCACACAACAGTTGATGATTGGTTATATATTGTTTTTTCAACATCTTAGCCTTCTCATAATCTAAATTTTTTGTAGTGCAAAACCAACATGCATCAATGCGATTTAGTGTTATGTTCTAATTTTTCCCTATCATTCTAAGCTGCGTGCAGACAACAAGGTGAAAGTGCTTGCCCCTTTTTGGAATTAATTTTATCAGACTCACTTGCTATGAACTAGTTCAAATTAGTGATGATACACAAACGTGAATTACTTTGACCACGCATCAGGATGAGCCTCTTAACTTCTATGAGTCTATTCTAGTTTAAGAAGGAAAAAACACAAGCATGAAAAAATCAGCAAATGATTCGTCTCCCAAAAGAGAATTAACACTTCTACGCGGAATAAAGTCAGCCCTTGAAATTTATCATTAAAATAATGAAAAGGTGTAAAAAAGTTTCGCAGAAGACGATTTGATCAAATAAAAACACGTTCCGGCGTAGTTTTACGCACTAATTGCAGCGGGTTGAACTGATGTTCAAAACTTAACTCAAAATAATATAAATTTCATCGTTTAAAAAGGGAAATGACAAAGTTTGAATAAAATTTACCTTCATTCGGCTTTGGTTAAACATAAATGAACCTAAGTTTTGTGACCATCGGTGAGTAACCTTATAGCGAAAATTCCCTCTGTGACCTCCGGTGCTTTCCATCATATAGGGGATTTTCGTGATGCGATCGATCGTATGTCACAAACTCAACTCTTATAAACACTTAATCATAACTAAATAGAGATACAGGGTCCATTTAGTGCTAATAGTCTTTAAAAATTGATAACTAAATTTAACCAAAATTTAAATTGATTATTGAACTTAGTTTTCCATCTATAGGAAATGTATTGAGGATTAGAAAGAACATATGCCATTCCTTTAAATCTGTAACACTGTAACTTATCAAAATGAACAAAAATTTAGGCTACGCGAAAAAGCAACTCATTTGACACCAAAAACTTACAATGATTCTTTTTCTGCACCTTTTCTAAACTTTGTGCATTTTGTTTCAGTAATCGTCAATGCTAGTCAAATTTTTCCACAAAACCCAGTGACCCTTTCCTGATAATTTCGTGGGACCATCATAATGAACTCAAGTGTTGACGATAAGCTCGAGTTTCAGTCATCAAGTCTTATCTAAAAATAAACAAGCCAATTTTTCAGAAAATAGAACTGAAGAAAAACGCGACAAAGAGACTCGATACGGTCTCTTCAGCCAGAAAAAACTCTTGAATTAGCTCTCATAAAATTTTGTTAGAGTGAGCAAGTGTTCTTGCGCATCAGTAGAAATTCTCAATCTAGAATTTTACAAAAAAATAATCTCATGACTTTGGGTGACGAGCACCGAAACAAAATGCAGAAGCAATGGGTGGATTTTGATAAAGTAGGAAGTGTGTGTCCGAAGAACATCAGCGCTCATTTTTAGCAACTTATCTCGAAAATTTAAACTAAATATGAATTTATTCATTTCTCTCCGTAATGCATGGCAAATTTCTTATAATCAAAATGTGCCATAGATGGAAAAAACCAAATTTCCTTCAAATAAAGAAGAAAATGCATCACTGAAGAACGGCTAAGGAGATGTTCACTTTTCAAGGAAACACTGCGTGTAAACCTCTAAGGAGTGCAGGACAAAATTATGAATATATTCATTGAGATCGAAGTGTTGGTAAATGAACTAGAAAAATGTGTTTTGTGTGTACGAAAAAGCATTATTATTATTACATTTCTTGGGGTATGTATGAGGAAGAAAACAGCTTAATTGAAATAACGTAGGAAGAATTGGCCACTTGCAGTCAAAATTGATAATTGTCTACAAAACTCTGATGAACAGATATGTGAAGATGCAGTGATGTTTTTAGGATTTTAGTTCATCATGAAATGTCCACAATAATTTTTGACAATACCATCGACAACATTTGATACTTTGTTCCAGAAAAGAGGAAATATTGACATTTAACTCAATGAGCAGGCATACAAATAATGGTTGAAACATTTCAACGGAACTTGTTGAAACAATTCAAAAATAATGAATACAAATAAATTTATATAATAATCACATCTCTAAAAACTACGCACAGCAACTACATTTTTCGTCGAACAAGTTTCTCAATTTTAGACTGCGTAAACTTTGAATGGTTGTATGAAGAGAATCAATTCACTGGAGCCTCTAACTAAATCAGATACACGAGATTTGGAAACATATCATTACTCACATTGCTGGCACTCAGGGCAACGGCACACTCAAAGAGTCCAGTGGTACCCATTTTCTCCAATAAAATTTCACACTTTTCCACGGATTCTTAAATCTGGATTATGCCACCAAAATGTAAATTTTCAAAGACAACGGCAATTCAATGTTGATTTCGGGGTTAAAGTTCCAGCCTTCAACTATCCTTTATCACCGGAGATACGAACACAGCCTGATAACGTAAGCTTTTTAGATAATTTCAACACATGTGGAAGATTACACGAGTTTTATCGGCGGTCGTAGATGCGCTTGCGCGTGCAGCGAAGGACAGTCACACAGTGGCCCACTGCTTGACTTAGGCTGTTAGAAGAGGCGGTTGTGCCCTAATGAACTGGAGGGGCGGGGGACGGCAAAGGAGGGTGGAGGATGGTAGTTGTGGGGTTGTCTGATTGGGTCTGAAAATTTTGAGCTGGCTCCTGTTTCGCGCGTTACTAGTCCATTTCTTGGACCGGTATAACAACCATCGTCAGTAGACTAACATCTGGTTGTCGCCTACGCCTAACTGCAAATAATACATCAAGATACCAATGCGACATAAAACATAGAAGAGATATTTACGGAAGTGGATTTGAGATCCTAGTTAACGGTTCAAAAATATGGAACATTTTTTTATTTTTAAATGGGGAATTTCAAATTTGTTTGTTGAGAACTTTGTTGTTTGTTGAGGTTAAGATACTTAGCGTTGAACCTTTCGCTGAATTACGCTGCTTGGCCTACACAAAGAGAAAATTATGAGCATTTTCTTCCTAGTTTTTATTAGACGTGACACTAAAGAAATCTTTTGGATTGGTTGTTCAAGTGACGAGTCTGGTTTACACAAAAATAACACTGATGGTCGAAATTTAGAATCCATAATTTTCGAGTAAACTCTGAGATTTTCAAAGAAACCAACTTTATAGAAATTGTAACCAAAAGTGACACAGCTTCCACACAAAGTATGTGGGCATCTACGAAGATTAACTCATTACAAATAATTTTGGGACCTTCTCAATCTAGCTTTAGAAGATGGGAAGAAAAAAAGACAAGAGGTTGGGGAAACGGAGATGAGCAGGGAAAAGGCAAAGATGGTTGGGGGAACGAGGAGGAGAGGGGGAAAAGACGAGGAGTTAGGGAAAACTAGGAGGTAGGAAATGCGGAGAAGGTTGAGTAAGGAGGAGGGAGATTGAGGAAAAGAGGAAGAGGATGTAATAAGGAAAAGGTCTGCCGCTTTGCGTCATAAACACAAAACGCAGGATTTGTCTTTCTTTGCGAGGAATCACAGTTTGAAGACGGCCGTAATTAAAACCTTTACTTCGCTGACATTGTGGCTCATGGGCTGGATTTGGTCTCAGCACGTACACTACATATGCTCTTGTCTTCATTTCGTAGTTCAGTAAGTAACCACAGTATTGACAATGCGTAAAAAATTATGAAGACAATTATACGAATCAATAAATTCTGAATATATTATGATATAGGTTGATTAGTTCGCACGTTGGGTTTGAGCCTACCTAACCACAATAGAGGCATCACCAAGAGAGGGAGAAGGAAGGCGCCATTCCCTACGTTATTAAGGGAACGGGGATTTATGCAAAATGTGTCGTCACAATCTGTGCATAGAAACAGTAAGGTTGAAAGAAGTTCAGGGAGCAAGATTTGTTAAAGGGGAAGTTAAAGGAAAATGTAATAGGAATTGAATTGAGAAGAACCGTGAAAGACCCATATTGAAGGAATCATAAGTTGAAAAATTTGACCTGTAACGAATAAAAAGAATTTTTCTTCAACATGAAGGAACCTTACCTAGGCTTCAGCACAGGGCCTCTCATCTTCCCCTTAGGAGCACTAATTCTTTTAGATACAATAGTTGTATCCACCTTAGGAAACTGAAAACATGAACAGAAGCCGCATTTCCTAGTATGAACATAGTCCTATATTTACGCACAAATTACGAAGTCTACCAATACAGCTAGCAGCGTAAGTTCAAAGAGGACTTGGCTGTGCTACGTGCTGGTGCACGTAGCGTAGCGAAGTCAACTTAGAAGAACGCTGATGGATGTACCGCTATGACAGTGGAATTTTTTTTAAAATAAGGCTTCAATATCGGCCCGGCTGGCTCGACTCCTGCGCGGCCCGGGCCTGGAACAGTCATGAGATTCACGTCCCCATGTGACCGACCAGCCGACTCGTGTGACACAGAGTCACGTATGTGCGTGTGTACTCCGTATTTTCTGACGTCAGCCTTGTTATTAGATGGGCACTTTGTGTGTGTTCTGTTAGACGACGTTAGAGAAATCTGGTGTTTACTGTTCGATGACATCAGAGAAATCTGCGCAATTTATAAACAATTAGGGCGAACTTATCACTTCTCTTATCACTTGTTTGTTGAATTACTATTGCGTTATCTTTGCTTGATGGCACTTCGTGAATAAATTGACGACACAATGTCAGTTACTTCAAGTGTTGACACGTTTCGTGTCGTGGGTGAAACTCAAGTTCAATATTCAGCTCAATTTGGAGTTAATTTTAGAGATCAATTTTGAAAATAATGAACATTTAATGGATCGTGCTTTTATTCAGTTTATATTCATTATTTATGGAAGTAGGTTGTGATTGCTGATCGGTCAGCAACATTGTGAAAATCCCCTCATTATACCTCGAAAATACCTCGGGCGAAGTACCCATGAGAGGATGAATTTTCGCGTTTGTTCCCGTTTCATCTAGTGAAAAAAACCGAGTCGCACGAAAATTTTCATCAAATCTATAGTCGTTTCTACCACGCCTTGAGAAAAAAACTAAATTTACTATAGTTTTGACCTTGAAAGTTGTCTTTTAAAGATCCATGGATATTTATAACCGATTGAAAGTAAACCTTGTTCTTACTTGCCAAGTCGGGAAGTCAAGAAGCTCCATACAAACAAAGTCTTGCCGATACAACGTAGCGAAATTCTGGAGCAAAAACTCTGGTGGCGTGATCTTTGGTGTCAAATTACGTTAGTCCTTCTCTCAGCAGCCGAGCATAATCCCTTAAAAACAGCTCTGTAAAGATTTATTGCCCAGGCATCGTTAATGTAATATTTTTACGCAGTGACGTAGGTCTTCAGCCTCTGAAATTTGAGCTTCCTCAGGACAACAGCTCGCATGACGCGTTGTCCTCGTTAATTAGGTAATAGGCAAATTATATTAGCTTAGACTTATAAAAAACGTTTCCAAGTTATGAGTTATCGAAGTACGTTGTCTCTTTCTAATGTTCTTAATTTATAAAATACAAATTCAGTGTGAGGAAACTTTTCCTTAACACACGACAATTGCACATATACTTGCATAGACACTAATAGATATGTCATCAATGTGGTTTAGGACATCATAAAGGAACCGATTTGTAAAAAAATTAGGTTAACGATGAACTGATTTGGTCAATATCGGGTTTAATACGCTCTAGGAAATTAAGAATTCCTTTTCCAAGAACCACTAAAGGAACACATTAAAGAACGTTTTACATAAATGACATTTTGCTCGCCGATGCGTATTTTTCGATTGATTCAACTTTGAAGTTATGGGAACGTCGTATATAAAAGTGAAGGAATGGCACGTAAATATGCTGTAATACGGTATTGACGTAACGATGGGTGAGGTTAGGGTAGGTTGTGTTAGGTTAGTTAAATAAACTATCCTAAAATAACATAAATCAATCTAAAATAGCTTACCTGAACTTACCCAAACCGAGTATGTTAATTTCACGCCAAGAAGTGGGCGTCTCCCGCCAGAAAAGTGGGCGTGACCCAACAATGCGGCGACTAAGCAACCGGCATATAATGTTATTCCTACCTGAACATAATTATTGTTATATCTCGAAAATAACGCATCAGCGAGCAGATTGTCATTCGTGTAAAACGTTCTTTAATGTGTTCCTTTCGAGATTCTTGGGAACGGAATTCTTAATTTCCGTGAGCACATTGAACCCGATATTGACCACTGATTTTGACACAGGAGATATGCATGACAAATGGAAAACCAAGGTCGCTGCAGGCCTTAGCTCACAACACAGGTCATAAATAAATGCGACAACAAATATCAATGAATTCCTCCAAGTGTTTGGTTCTATAACACGGACATGAAAAAAGAAGGGCACAACACCGTAATATTGGAAGTGATTTACCTGTTTTTCGCTTTTGCGTTCTTACTTGATAATCCAAGTATTTTCACTGTTCAAGAAACAACTCAGTTACAATTGTTACTGCGGAATCAGTCTTCTACCCATCCCATACTGACCGTTGTGATTATCTGCCATAAAACGAAGTCTAAACAATTTACAGTGTCTCTGTGGCTAATTCTAAATCTAGTATGATTTAGGGCCCTGACAGACGAGCGGGTTGGCCGCCGCGGGTGCAAAGCGGGTCAGCCGCTGCGGAACCGATTTTGAAAGAGTTTAGATTGATTTATATGTAAAACGCTGGCTTTTACATATAAATCAGCGTTTTACATATAAATCAATATAAACTCTTTCAAAATCGGTTCCGCAGCGGCTGACCCGCTTTGCACCCGCAGCGGCCAACCCGCTCGTCTGTCAGGGCCCTTACGATGAGACAACAAATTTTTCGGTGCGTTCTAACGAGAACAGGTTACAGCAGCAAATCCTTTCAAGTAAAATTATTGAATTTTCCACTATAAAAAAAGTTCTCTATGAATGAGGAAGAGGCGAGGATCGAAAGTTCCCGAAGCTGTAGTTTTCACAGAATGCCGGATAACCCGATAGCGTAAGAAACTGTGATTTGAAATTCTTTCACAAGTAGAAACATGCCTCCATAAATTTAAAGCTTTTCAACGTGAGATGCTCAAGCACATTAACAAGTAAGAATAAACCTAACGTGTGCACTTGCACGCCCGCATCTTTCACTTACTTTCAAAGAGAGCATTTAAATTTCTTGTTTAGCTGCATATTCACATACCCTCAAGCCACGTATTTCCTTCAATGTCTCTACTCTATATTGTCTAAGTTGACAACATTGCGCAAGTTTGTCTCACTACACAAACGTGGTGAAGATCAAGCTTTACACCCGCTCATACACAACTCCGAGTGCCATTTTTACGAACCAATCCTCGTGTTTTGCTAGCAATAGATTCAATGGTTGAAGGATTCCCAATAACAAATGAATATAACACAACTCTAATCCTATATAAGACAATAAAACCGTACTCCAGTATCTGCTCCATAATACCTCAACCCCAATATGCTCCATAATACCTCAACCCATATTTGCTCCATAATACCTACAACTGTAAATCCCAGTGAATATAATGAAAGCTGTATTTCCTTTGACGATAAGGGGAATCACAATTTAATACAGAAGATATTTTCAACTTAAATGACGATAGTAATGAAAAGTGTACAAAGATAAGTCATAACCACAATGCCAGCATTTCACTACACGTTGAATAGCCCAACACTGAAATATGTCATTTGTTGCATTGTAGTGAAAGGACAATAAGCTTTTGAAAAAGTACGAGATGCTTACTGTCGTTAAGCACTATATATTATGAATCTATCATTTCATATAACATTCAATGTTTACTAATATTCATTTCACAATGTGTTCATATTCTACACATTCGTCAGCTGGCAGCAGTAATGATCTAGCCTAAACTGGAAATAAAAAGTGGTAAAAAACGAACAATGGGCAACGTGCAACGGGAAAGGAGGGCATAAATGCTAAAAGAGAAGGCAATGAAAGCTAGAAGACGTAACAAAGAAGGGCTGAATAACACCAATAAATTCTTTGGCAAACGAGACAACTGAAGATAATCTGTATAACTGAGGACAAGGTTCACGCTGTAAAAGCAATTAACACGCATGGCAAAAATCTGCGTTCAGCCCGCTTGAGAATTTTTGCAAGACTTATGAATTTGGACTGAATTATTAAAAAAAAGACACGAATAATTGGAAAGGGACATATGATACCCTATTACGGATTATTTTATTTTACAGGTTACTTTATTTTCGCTTCTGAAGAATAATTTGTTGACACACTGCGCTGTTCACAAAAAAATTGGAATAAATTTCTATCTGCTTAAAAAATTGCAGACGGATTGAAGCAAAGAGCTATTTTTACCGGACGAATGGCAATGAATAACATTGTATCCTTCCCGAAATATCAGACAGAATGTCAAAATAGATGAATTTTTTTATGGAAGAAGATTTGTACGCTGAAATTAGTATTTCACTCATTTTTGAAAGGCAAGTTATAATGACAAGGTATATAGATGACACGTTTATGACGCCTGAATGTTGAGGCCATTCTTGAATACAGTTAAAATATTTTATTTACATCAACTCACTTGACTCACACTACACATAAAGTTACTACTTCACGATATCATGATAAAATTACCGCATCATCGCTATCATTGGTCATAAAGTTACTGGAAGCATTCATTCATTGCTTCTATTTCATAAAGTTACTGCTTGAGTCCCAATTATCACAAATTGAATTTCGAAATGCGTGCATCGTCTTTGTTACTTCTCTTTCAACGTGGACTGAACCCACACAATAACATACAATATTTTTCATGCAGCTTCTAACGCCTGCCACGATAATGAAGATTCAGTACTTCCAATAATTATGACACTTCCAATGAAGATGACACTTCCAATAATTATAACACTTCCTATAAAGATGACACTTCCAATGAAGATGATACTTCAGATAATGATGATACTTTCACGCACACGTACTTCGCTGAGCTAACTAATGATCTGTGAACTAAGATTTGTGGAGCAAGTGCGTGCAAACATTGGAAGTGCGGCCGAGAAATAGAGTGTGCCGTCGCTGGACCCAGTGTTCTCTTGCGTGACAGCTTCTCACACCGAATCCTGTTTTCAAATTTTCTCTTGTATGTTAAGATTGTTTTCATTTTGATTCTGAATGAAAAGGTTGGTACTCAACGCTTTGATATTATAGTCTCGTAACTGCTAAGCGCTCAGAAGTGATAAGGAAAGGGGCACAGCACCAAAGTTTTTGCGCACGAATAGCCCTAGTGCAATTTTTGCCATTAAAAAAAGAATACCCAGAGTTATTATTAATTTAGAATTAATTCACTGGAAAAGATTAAACACGCTTGTTGCTTGTAAAATTATCTCAACCCAATCCAAAGTCTGAAGAGCGAGTCTATGCGCCAATTTATTGATATTCTCTTATTCTAAAATGAGAAGCTAGCAATTCTAAACATTCCACACCAACTTACTCACGCAAAGTTTCCTGATTTTTCACATTCTGATGGAACAATGCATTACTCGGGAAGATATCTGACGAGCTACAACCTCACGCAGCTTCGATATTGACTCGCGATAACAGTTTGTAAGTCACTCTGTCGACCGTCATAACGCACAATTTGTCGTACGACAGAGCTGAAAGTAGTAACTCGCTTTTTTCATTTGGAACCGTAACCCATCAATAAGTTATACATTACTAGGAACTCAGAGCGCTCATTGCACGCAATGGATATCTGCCAACTCGTACGTTAAAAATAAATGAGACCTCACAGCTAACACGCTTCACGGCGGACGTTTACCAAGCCCTTCAAAGACATCTGCGAGTCTGCTGCAGTGCGCCATAGACTTAGCACGCTAGAAAAATGAAAATGCGCCATGCACATTAGGGAACTGGTTACTCCCGCACAACGCTGAGAACATTCATCAAACTCGCAGGTCAAGCCTTACAGGAGCTCGTCACTCGTATGTCAAGCTATCAATGCATGCCACGCTTGCCGTGCCGGGTGGACCCGAGCGTCACCCGACACTGCGAGCTAAAGTGTGTTGCGCTGACGACGCAGCGACAGATGCGACAGATAAGGCTGGAGGCTCACGCCCAGTTTTCGTGGCAGGTCAAGTTTGTGCGGGAGTCTCGTTTCAGGTCTATTTCGTTTCGGTTGTGTCATGGGTCCACCGGTCCAGTAAAAATCTTAAAGTACTTGTTACTTTTTGCTCATGGATACGTAATCGACCTTAAAATAGTGTTACCATGGGGGGTTAAAATGCATGCACAGTATTCATGCCTAGAATCATGCCCAGCGTGTGTGCTAGCATCAGCCTTTGATGATAAAAATACGATATTTTAAGTATATTTTAACATTCTCGTATTTTATCTATAAGCCCCACATTTTTCACCTCTATTTGGAGAAAAATCTTCACTGTCAATAATTTCAATGTAACACAATAACAATACGAACATGAAAGGGGATCAGAGCAAAAGTTTAGTTGTGGAATGTCACACGTGGAGACTAAAAGCCCCTTCTTTACAGCTGCAAGTAGGCCTAAAAATATGATGTGAAGCTTGAGCTCAGAGATGGAGCTGCTCTAATTTCTTTGGAAGAGCAAAGTCAGTGCGAAAGAATTCCCTGGGATGAAAATAGAGCCTCGTCTAATTATGATACTAAAGTGTAGTCTGAAACTTCACTCCAAAAGAGTATTTGAGTGTCATTCGAATTACCATTAACAAATGTTTTGTGACGTAAAAAAAATGCTCGGTGAAAATGGCGTCTCTGTACCATTTAATAACACAAAACTACTCCAACAATGACTGTTGATTATGTAACCGTAATTTGCGAACCATCTTTTTGGAAAAAACAACATTCAGAACCAAAGCCCTTGTTCACCTGGTAGTACGGTAATAGAAGTAGACTGCGTTTACGCGCTGCAAATTCTCCGACGTAAATTTTTATCAAAATATTTTAAATAAAAACGACACTTTCATTCTTCAGGTTATCATGCAATTGATGGAAATGCTCTTATTCAGGCTCAAAATTCCTCTTTATATTTTTGAAAAATGATTTTACGCTCTGCAGATGAAGTCGCCAGAACCATCAAACCTGCGCCAGTTACTGTGCAGTCAAATGAGTAACCATACTTGGTGACCAAGCTCCGTGGACTTTCAAAATGCAACGTTTGTCCTCTCCCAACACTATGACCAACACGCTCAAAGTTCAGTAGGAATAGGCTTGCTAACAACAGATTTAATATTCAGTCTGGTCAGAGTCACTCCATATAATGAACAATAATTTCTCCATCGTTTCATAATACATTTTTCGTGACGATATGAATAGATTATTACCAGTTTGACAACTGGAGCGATTGTAAATTTACAGCCTTTTGACTGTTTGATGCTCTAATATGTATACTACTGAAACTCCCGAGGGAGCAGTTTGTTATCGCACGCGTTAGCCTAACTCAGCGCGCTAAAGATTGCTGCGGTGAACTACTTAAATGAAAGAGCGCGAATACAAGCAGCACAGACATGGTACTGCAGATTAAATACCACATGTATGGTACCGCTGACATAGTACCACAAGCAAGGTACTGCAAATCCTGCTGACATAAACCCACAGATATAGTACCGGGGAATATTTCCACAAACAAGGTACTACAAACATGGTTCCTCAGATGTGGTACAAAAACATGGTACTACAGACAATTTACCACAGACCTAGTACCACAAGAATATTGAAATACAATGCAGACTGGACAGTATGATGTAGTACTGCAGGCATGGTGCAGCGTATATAGCAACACAGACGAGTTGCGACTCCAACAAGGGCAGCCAGATTGTGCTGTGGTACTGATCACACAGCACCACAAACTGTGCTACAGACGTTTTCACGTCTAAATGGCTTTCGTCTCCTGCTACGGGACCACGTAAGTATTAATTAAAGGCTCTGCACCATGTAACCTCGGCATCGAAATGTGCAGCTACATGAAACGCTGCTGCTTGGCGAAAAAGAGAGGTCTGGCCGATCTAGTAACTTGAGCGGCCTACCCGTAGCGAATTTGCGTGCGTTGTGGAGAACATGAATTTCTTGAAGACGAAATATTTTTTTAAACATCCAGAACGAATCACGAATTTCAGCATCTGAAATCATTTTCTGTACTTCGATGCAGTGCTTTGTATCTTTGATGTACTGTTTTTTTTTCAGTACTGTGCGGTTCTTTTGAATGCTGAGTTGATATTTAAAAACTGAATGATTTTTGGCAGCATTCAGTGTTTTTTGCAGTTCTGAAGCAGTTATGAGAAAAGGGGGCTGCTAAGCAACACCGGTCGCTCGCTTTCACAGCTAGAAAACAATGAACACTCGGCGTTCCCGACCGTTAGCTGAAATGCAAGACAGTGCTGCGCAATGTTTATGCTATTATCTGTGATTCGTCACTGTTATCACTGCGTGATGCTAAGTCACCCCGCTGGGAGGCAGAAGAAAAGATGTTTTGCTTCTTGGGGTTTAGCTTGGATAACCGTTATCATTTGTCCGTAGGTGTACTAGGTCTTAGTTCTTTTGAATGCTACATAAAACAGGTACTTGAGCCTTATCTCAAGTAAATGCGAAGCTTATCTTTACAAAAATAGGCTGCGTTTTGCTTATCTTCGCTGTCATTTTGAATTGGTTCCTTGGTCCAGATGCCTCCAAACTCCATCATTCTGAAATCATGGGAAAAAGAGAGTCTCAGCTCAGTATTATCTTCGCTGCAGACAGGCATCCCACGGTGCGTCCATTTTTCTTCTTTTGAAAGGGTTCCCGGAGAATTGTGTCGCGGAGAAAATTGTCCCGGAGAAAAAAAATTGTGCGCGTTAAACAAAGGTTTACTGCTCACAATATCAAATTAGCTTCTCGTACATACACTCGCACAAGCACTTATAAATGAGCGTTCTTCAATCAGGGTGTACATGCTGGCTACGTCAACATTAAGAATTCACGTACTAAATACCCGAGGCACAAAAGATTTTCAGTCAACGGAAAGCCTTATAAAACATCATTTAAATTGTACAGCAAGTGTTTTTATACACATTAAAAAAAGTGTTTACGCGGGAACGAATTACAACTTCATGGTGTATGTAATTCAGTCAATGGGAAAAAACAAGGTAAATGGTTCATTAATCGCGTGCTCTAAAATACGTATTTTTGTTATTATTTGTGATTAGAAATGCTAAAATATGAGTTTGCAACCGGCACAGGGTGCGCGACAGATCGGATTTTGCGTTACAGTAGTATTTTGATGCTATTTAAAATGTTCTGTACACCTCGCATGCCACTCGTGTTTACTTGGACGCTAAACGTCATGTGAGAGTAATAGTCACTAATTACCGCTGTTGTCCAATTACCTGAAACTTCACATGACATAAAATCGAAGGTCATTCATGCTCTTGAAATACAAAGGTCTCGTAAGCAGAGAGCGGAATAGTGTACTTGGTTTAGAATTTAAAACTTGAAAAATCGTTGGTCCAAGAGAGCCAAATCACGTGAAAAATTCGAAGGTTTTCCCGGCAGCTAAACTTATAAAAATGCCGGCATTATTCCAATATTTTAGCGGCTTACATTCATTTTTCAGTCATATTATGATCAGGTAGTTAATAGCTTATAAATAGGCGTATGAATAATTTTTAAGTATTCGCCTTGTATGTTTTGAGCATTCACAAAAACACAAACAGTGTCGCATGAACGTAGTGGGAACACGTAGTGAGAAAAAAAAATTTCATGCAGAGCAAATCATAAAATCAAAATCTAATCTGTGAGCGCTCACCAATTTTAATTTGTAATAACGCATATACGCAGATCTATATATATTTTCTTTGTAATGTTAAGACTTGGTTCAGCTGTAATTAATGCTTACATGTACTTGTATTAAATTTCGCTTGTTTGAGTGCTCAATTTAAAGTATTTTTTTCAACTTTACTTGTGGGACTGATCCTCCCAGTTCAAACACACGTGATGTCGAATTAGAAAATAGAAAGGTGTTCCGAAAACGGCTTACTTACATGCGAAAAAGGCTTAGCATTACAAGTGCCAAAACAGTCACGCTGTTGTCCATATTGTAGCAATATGAGCGTTAGTAGCGACAACAGTCCTTTATTCGTACTGCAGTTGATAAGTGAATTAAACTAAAGCAATACTTAATTTTGGAGAATTACACTAGAGAAGTGTCTTGCAATCACAAGTGTGCGGCTATCTCAAGCAGCATTTTGTCTCAAATTTTATATTGAATGTAAATCTCTTAACTCTTGAGTTTTTCATTAAATTAAGTTGCAACCAAAACGTGCGTGAACATTCACTTAAACTATCTGTATTTCATCGCCATGCAGTGTGCATTCGTCCTATTCATTACCACACACTTCTACTTCATCTCTATGCAATATACATTATATATTCTACTCGAATTAAATCTTCTATAATTCATCACCACAATTACGTTCACCGCACTCGGTAATATGCAAGGGCATGAATGAGTCGCCTGCCGCAAGAGGATATCATAAGAGTTGTTCTAAAGTCTACGGTATTACAGTACCTGATTTCATTATTTCTAATTAGAGCTGAATGTACTTAACCCTTTAACGTCAACCTTTGTGCATTCATATTGCCGTTATCACAACCACCGTCACTAGCCTGGCACTGGCATCAGGTTGTCTCCGATACCTGAATGAGGAAGGAACTTCCCCTAGACAGTGAACTTCAATGAACACATTAGGCAACAAATTTAATCAAAAGTCCAAGATGTTAAGGCTACTTTTGAAAAAATGCCGTTCAGTCCTCATTGTCGTTTTTTAAAGGATTAAATGAGGAGATTCCATTCCCAGAAATACAGCATTACCGATGCCTTGCGATATCGAAGCGTGATGATTTTAGTGTTCCTGGTGAGCATGTAAACGATATATTCCATGCTATGCAGGAAATCTCGTACAAATCCATTCATTGCACTGTTTTTTTTCTGTGCCTAACTACTCAAGAGTTGTCCTTTTCCCGCTTTATGGCTCTTTCTTTTTTATACAGAAAGTAGCTACAGCCGCGTCAAAGTTTAAAAATAAATAAATGGGGAAGAATTAATTTTTTCACTGCTAAATAAATATTTTTGTTCAAAATTATTGCAGACTTCTCCTGGTTTAAATATTGAGCCATTTTAATTAGAAGTTATAAATTTTTGGTATTATTGTCGCTGATGAGCAATCTTTCGGAATCTAAAAAGATTTGTTAGGTCCGGTAAAATTTATTCCTTTTTCACCGGACCTGATAATTTAATAGAAGAATGAAACCTTAATGCTGCAATTTAAATTTGATGAAGCTAGTAAAATCACCACAACTGCTTTCCTTATCAATGAACATCTAATGCAAAATGTTTAGATTCTAAACATATATCTGCATTCTCTGCTCCGAAAAGTCAATGGTCGCATTTCTTTAAAAATAATTTCGCGTTTAAAATGACCCAACCTACTTTCAACAACAAACAACCAATCATGTTACAATGTGAAATTACAATTCGTACAAAATGTTAATTTTTCATGTATAAGCAACAGATGACTGTTTATCTTCTACAACCCAACAAAAAGAAATAATTATCGCACATACACAATAATAATTCATGGAATTTATAGCTTTCACGATTTAAATATGCAGCACAACGCCGGTATGATCATGATCATAAGAAATATTTCCTACAAGATAAAATTCACCAAAATGTTTCCTCACAATGTCAACAAAAAAAACAGACGCAGTAAATCAACGACAGTCAGAAAGCTAAATGTTTTCCTTGCGTAACAAAATCTGGCTCGTACTCAGATTCGGAAAAAATTCCTCACAACGAAAGTGGTGGGACAGAAAAGTTCATACCTTTAAAAATGTAAAAAATGTAAAAAATCCATAAATCAAACGTTTTATTTAAATTCCTCAAAAAAAATCTGAACACACAAACGTCGCATTGAACCTTATATGTATGTATTTACTCACGTCGTTGTGAGGAGTTGCAGGCGGACTTTTCTTGAGTGTCTGCACCGGAGACGTGCCAGAACTTGTCCCGTTCGACGCACTCTTCGCTTCAGAGTTCAACTCGGGCTGAGGATGAAGGTCGTTATTCACAAAGCTACTTCTTAGCTGCAACTCTTTCAATTCTCTTGCTATGCTTTCGGATTCAGGAGATGCAGGTTTGGTGAGCTGATTGAGCGTCAAATTTTGACGCACATCCGCAGATTCAAAAGTGAAAATGAGCTTGTGATCCGAAGAGTCCGTGTCCAGATAAGAGTTGTTGTCCGCCGTTGATGGTGAGGGTGAAAGAGGAGAATAAGGAATTGTGGAGTTGCAAGAGGTTTTATTGGTACTGTTCACGCTTGCATCGCTCAAGTGAAGATCTGCAACTCTCATACACAGGGGATGCTCTTGTGAGGTGCGTTGGACAATGCACGAATTTGGGTCATTGGCTAACGCGTCACTGCACCGAGACTCACTCACACTGAACGTCTTGTTACCGACTGTTTTCAAAGCATCATGTGACATGCAAGTAGCACTGTTCCCGGAGTTTTTGAAGCTCTGATTAACACCGTTCCCTACGCTGGTTGCCTCACTCTCATCAACTGTGGGACCAATGAGTTCGTGCACAGCTATTTGCAGGGGGTCTCTCGATTCACTCTTCCTCGCAACAGCGAGTTCATTTTCAAAGTCCACTCGGTTACCCTTCTGAGTAATTACGTTTTCTGCACCTTCACCACCATGACTGTCATCCCTACGCGGCTTTTTCGTGACGATCAACGAGAAGTTGTAGTCATCACTTTCTACAGAAGAACTGTGTTTGCCGTGAAAGATCGAAGGTGAGTCAGAACCTGATTTCGGAGTGAGCTCCGGAGTGAGTGTCACTGACTCGGTGGCTGCCCCAGACTGCACCCTCTCGGGGAGCGTCAGAGATAGGGCGGGCTGTGGCGGTTGCTGTCTAATGGGGATTGAGGGGCTGAAGTGGCTCAAACCTCGTGGAGGCACGGCTGCTTGGGTTGTACCCGCGGGGTTGGAGAGATCACCCCCTCTAGCAGCAACGGGTGTCGTAGGTGAGTTGCCCGTGTTAGGGTGCGAGGATTTGAAGAAATGATTGGCCTGATGCAGGTTTGGCGAGGCAGGGGGATGAGCTTGCATGTGCACGATGGTATTAGAGCTCCTACGTCTGCGGTGTGAGTGGCGGTTTGAGAGGCTGCGCATTGCGGCGGATGTGGGTGGTGCGCAGGCACCCCGGGCGCGTGAGGGCTTCTGCTTATCTCGCCTGCACACACGGGCTGGAATTCCCCGCCTTCTGGCTCTGCTGCGGAAAATTGAAAAATTATTTCGGTGGTCATTTTCACAATGCAAAGAGCGCTGTTTGGGGAAACTGAGCTAGGATTCTTTTTGCGTGTAATGTGGAATTTATTGTAAGTTTATTTAGTTGAATTTAGTTTTATTTGCGTAGAGTAATTTATGGAACATAGCTAGGTTTTACCACTCAGGTGTGGGAAGATAGGCACATCAAATTAAATAAAGTAATTCTTGCGTGTTTGAAATAATTTTTGAGATTGATAGGAAAGATTTCATGAACTCTGCTATGCAAAAGTTACAAGTTTTGAGAGTGAGAATTTTAACTGCCTAAAGTAATTCGTAGAAGATCCCAAGAATTTCTTCACCCTGGTGTGCAAAAATTCTGAGTTCATTTTCGTAAAGGTATTACTGCATGAAGCATTCGTAATAAGTGGTATTTCTTTCCAATGTAAAATCGTGGTTTTGGTTATATTGATCAGCTACACTGACGATTGGGTTTTGTGTATTATTTCTAAGCTAAGCTAATTTGAAGGCTTACAACTGTATAGAATGAAAGAAAATTCAAATCGCAATCACGCCTTACATTATTTAACAGTTTTCATTCATACCAATGAAACTACACAGGATTTTTTCTGTTGAATACTTGAGTTGAAAACTCATTGAATAAAACGGCGGATTTATTGACGGTTGCAATTACCAACAGAGATACGAGAAGCAGTTCGCGCGGTTACAAATGTTAACTGAGAGTGGCACTTATTATTGACCACAAAATACTGAACACATATCTTTACCTCCAATTATTAATTGCCTGGTTGAAATATTCATGATTGCACATATTATTCATACCTAAGACCGATACAAATAATTCAAGATTAGTACTGAATTACTATAACTAGTGTCAGTTATTCATCACTAGCGCTAGGTATTCCTTTCTGCTAAGTTTATTCATTTGTAGTGTCGATGACTCTTGACTAGGGCTAATTATCCATATTATGCAGTTTATTCATAACTTGTTCCAAATATTCGTAACTAGCATCGATTCCTACATTCCTTCCCTGCTCCGATAATTCATTTCTAGTATCAATGACTCCTGACTAGGGCTAATTATTCAAATCATGCAGTTTATTCGTAACTAGAGGGCATTATTCGTAACTAGCAGCGATTGCAGTCACAAGCGACTGTATGGGCAACACCGAGGGATATCACAGTCTCGTAGTACGCTCTCATTCATGCGCTTTATCTTACCTGCACAGCGCCAGTATCGCTCACGCCTCCGTCGTGCGATTAAAACAAAGACTGTTTCTAACTCAAGCTACAGATGATCATTTTAACGTAATTAACGAAGTTTCTCCTACCTTGTTATGAGTCATCTTCTTTAGCTTTCGGGAATGAACAGCTTTAATAGGTAGCGTATGGTTAGCCACATGCTATATTTCCAAATTAACTCATGTCGACAGTTTCTCCATCTTTGTCTCAAGGCTTTTTGCAAAGTCTCCACTGGTGAAAATCTCTGCTAGGTAGAGTATGCATGTTACCCCTCCATTTCAAATCTCTGCTAGGTAGAGTATGCATGTTACCCCTCCATTTCAAATCTCTGCTAGGTAGAGTATGCATGTTACCCCTCCATCTCCATCTCAAATCTCTGCTAGGTACAGTATGCGTGTTACCCCTCCATCTCAAATCTCTGCTAGGTACAGTATGCGTGTTACCCCTCCATCTCAAATCTCTGCTAGGTACAGTATGCGTGTTACCCCTCCATCTCAAATCTCTGCTACGTACAGTATGCGTGTTACCCCTCCATCTCAAATCTCTGCTAGGTAAAGTATGCATGTTACCCCTCCATCTCAAATCTCTGCTAGGGAGAGTATGCATGTTACCCCTCCATCTCAAATCTCTGCTAGGGAGAGTATGCATGTTACCCCTCCATCTCAAATCTCTGCTAGGGAGAGTAAGCATGTTACTCCTCCATCTCAAATCTCGCATGTAACTGCGTTTGAAAAATCATTTAAATATAGAACTAAATGGGGGCACTCGGTCGCTTTCTAGATTCTGTGTCATTTTAAAAAAAATAGATGTACAAAATTTTCAATGATTTGTTTTAGTTCCACGTTTAGTTTAGTTCCAACTGTTGGAAACAAAGAATGACCTCGAGAAGATGTGTAAAATTATTGTTAAATTCAACTGACGTATGCGTAACAGACGACATACAAAATTTAGTTACAGCATATTGGAACATTTATCTCACTTACTTCAAACTAACTTGCACTGGCATGTAGTAGTTCATTTCACAATGATGTTGATCATGGTGTAATTTGCATCCAACTTATGGATAGCGTGAGCATTTCAGTCGAAAACAATGACAATTAAATTATTTTATGTAACAATTACCTTCAATGAATATCAATAAATATTGACGGGAACATAATTGAGATATTGAAACCAGAATCACTTGCGTCTGCATTGAAATTTTTGAAGTTGTATAAAAAAATAAAGGAACAGACTGTACACGAAGGAAATGTGTTTATTGTTTAAATACAACAAAAAACAAAATGATAACTGTCCTTATTAGTGCCATAAGTTGATTAATAATTTCACAAAGCCAAATTTTTCAGATCATTACTGATGATTGAGCTTTTGTGCAACAACAGCACGCACTTTAAGAAAACTATACCTAATGATTCAAATTTTCTCATCAGAAAAATAAAAAGGAATTTAAACACGATGCGTATTTTCTAATTCTACGCAATAAAGTAACCGAAAATTTTCTGCGTCAACTAAGCAACAGATCCTCGATGCCCAGCCCAAGTGACTTTGTAGCCTATATTTTGATCTATACCAAAATTTCTGCTAAACGAAAGCTGCTCGTCATGCACGAAACGAACTGGAGACAAGACTCTCAAATAAATACAAAGGAAGGGAGAGTGGTTTAGTTGAGGTCATGTCGAACTGAAACACAACACATTGTATACATGTATGCTGTGCGGCTTGCTCCTTATCGCGCGCGACGGATGGAGCTTCCTGCTGCGCAGCCTCTAGCAAACCAGAGCTGTGTTCTCAGAATGGTTGTGTGGCGGGTGCGTGGGCCTGCCACTGTGTACTATACATTTTTTGGCTGGCGCTCGCTCACCATCTCAATAACTATTTGATGCTACTTATTCCTGTTACCATGCCAATATTTGCTAGACGTTATTCATTACCAACAACATCTAAATAATTGTTAGACGTTATTCATTCCTGATATCATACCAATAATTGTTAGATGTTAGTTATCACTGTCACCACCTCAATAATTGTTAGATGTTATTCATTCCTGATGTTATCCCAACAATTGTTGGACGTTATTTGTAACTGATATCATCTCTATAATTGTTAGACATCGTTTATTACTGATAACATCTCAATAACTGTTAGACGTTATTTACTACTAATACCATTTAACCCTTCCCTAATTCCATTTGTTTAATTTGTCCTTCCATGCCTGGGTGTCGCCTTAGCATTCGCACAAAACCATAATTCGAATTAAGATGAAAACGGATTATCTGCCACACCACTCATTGCTTGCTCATGCTTATGACATAGAAGAGACTCGATAGAAAAATGGAGAGCACCTCTGTCACTCGCCTCTCATCCCTCTCTCTCATCTCTTTCTCTCTCTCATCCCTCTTTATGAGCGAACACCTCCATAACAAGTTATTCTCTCAAAAGAGATAGAACAGTTTAAGGTCAGATCACACGTGTGTTCAACAATGAAGTATGCATTGAAGTTTACTCTATCTATGTATTTTGAACGCTGAAGGGAACGCAGCCTCTAATTGACTTAGTAGCTCAGTTTAGGCTTTATTGAAATCGAATTCTTGAAAATTCAATTCAATTTTTAAACTCAAGAACACACAATCAAGAGTAAAATAACCCACAGACTGTTTTTCTAATGTACGCGACAGATATTTCACGGTTTTTTAGTTTCTCGATGATCAAAAAATCCTTCACGTAACCAACAAAATATCACACACGCATTTCAAAGACTCTTAATTGCTGAACTAAATCTCTTCTTTTCAAAGCAAAGAAATAGTTTAGTATATGCAATATAACCGGCGGTCATTGAAGGGATTCTCAAAGACGCATGACCCACCGGTGGTCACAAGCTGAACTTTTACAAGTACTCGATCATAATTAAGTGAAGGCACGTTCAATTAATTCACTATCCATTTTAAGGTCAGAAATTTAAATTGTGTATTATATGAGATGGATACAAAATTCAGTTTTACTCCCTGCAGTCGTGCTGCAATTTGTTGTTATAAACGTACACAAAAAATTCGACTATTAATTGACATTTTCTCCCTTGAATTAAACTAAAAATTAGGAGGCCTAAATTGCATGAAATCGTTGACTCAATGATATCATTACAAGGGCAACGTTGAATTTATCTACCTCACACATTCTTGAACGTAATGAAGTTAACAACTTTGTTTAAGCCACAATATACAAAACTACAATGACTAACACTCCTAGCAGATCGAGAGTTTTGGAACTCAGAATTTAAATAAAATTTCTCCTTCTGATCGTAAATTCTAAGGATTTTTCAGGGATCGTTATGGATGAGATGAATGGGTATGTATACCAATGAACTCATTAAATGAACTCCACAGAAAATAAACCCTGAAAACACATGACAGGTTTTTTATCAGTGATACACTGCTTTCCCAACAATATAAAACGTACGAAAACAATTTAGTCAATTACTGAATTATTGTTATTTAACGTCGGTGTTCGGGTTCTTGAATTGTGCCCCACCCTGAACGTGTCTGTCGTGTTTCATGCAAATTCACGACTCATACTCTCAAAACATCACTCATGCGTACGTCACTTTATCATGTTCACGCGATGTGACAGAAGCGGCTCTGGGCAAAGTTGGAAACTAGCTCCAACATTTTAGTTAGACTACAAACAACACATTATCTCTATACAAACAGCCTAAATATTTGTAGCTTCCGTTAACGTTCGCCTGAGTGTACCGACTTATTAGCTAAATTGTTCGTAGTTTGCTTCTACATTCAAATTAAATGAAGGATAGATAACAAGAACCAATGAATGGTGACTTTAAAATATTTGGATACTGAAGAACAACGGTCTCAGTTTTAAACGTGGTAATCTCTCATGGAAAAAATATTCATTATTACAGTTTTTAAATATTAACGATTTAAATCTCAAACATTTCAAATGATTCGCACCAGCCATAATAATTACACATAAGATACGCACCCAGCATAAGTGTAAGCGATCAACGAGCTCGTAATTTTATTTCAACGATAACTGATGAATGACACAAAATGTCAATGAAGAAGGGACTCTCAGATTACGAAGAAGTTAGCAACAACTGTAGTGTTATCACTGCAATTTAATCTTCCATCGCACCAAAAAACATAGATGAAAATTTGAGTTGGTCTTAAAAAATCCAAAGCGCGCACATTCTCTGAGCACACAGTTTGAAAACTTTTCCTAAAATATTAATTTGCTCAAGTAAAAAACTATTTATGAGCTTTAATACCAATGAATGATCCTGGATTGATATTTATATACTATAATTTCGAGTCTGTTTTTAGGAATACTTTTGGAAGGTTGAAAAGGGAGTATAAAGGAGACAAGTTCAGTTAAATAACGCTCAACTCA
Source organism: Platorchestia sp. MABIK (assembly GCA_014220935.1). NCBI lineage: Eukaryota > Metazoa > Arthropoda > Malacostraca > Amphipoda > Talitridae > Platorchestia > Platorchestia sp. MABIK. The sequence continues at coordinate 34,545 of JACJUY010007030.1, forward strand.
GCGCTCATGACCAACACATGAGATTTGCATCACTCAAATCCGGTTTCTTCCACGAGCGATCGTTCGTTCTTTGCACTGCAAAATAAACAGTACTTCTTCATCCTTCTAACGCAGCAGCAAAGTTGTCCTTTTCTCCTCTGTGCGCGAGTTTACCCACTTATACTTCAAGAGATGTGCGGCAACGCATAAGTAATTTGAGCCCTGATCCAAAATTAATAATCTTGAAATGATTGTTGGATTGAAGACTGAAATTATCTAATTAGATGAACTAAACAACATTCGCTTGCAGTACGGGGCACATACTACACACTATTGTCTAGCACGGCTCAAATGACGCAAAAGAGGCAATGGAACAATGTATCTCTTGAGGTATTTCTTCATTAATCATATTCTGTAAAGAAGTTTCTAAGTACTTTTACTCCACCTCTAAACTTAAATGATACTCCAACCTGTAGTTCATGAAATGAACTTGTATAGAACCTAAGTACTCAAGAGACAGAAAACTCTCTATGCATCATAATCCTAAAGTAAGAAAAATATATTACACAATGATAATTACAATGAACACTTTTTTAATTAGGGATCATGAATGTAATAATTTCTCTGGAGGAGTTCGATCACCAACATGTCTGTTGTTTCTTTGTGTCCTCGTTACGAAGGTCCAGTGGCTGCTGCGTAACGAAGGGGCACAGCAATTAGTGCTGTGAATCACGGCTGCTGCGCGGACTGGCATGTCCGCCGCAGCGCCGGACGCGGACAGCTTTGTGTCCACCGACTGTCCGGTTTACATCATCTTGTTCTTCGCACTTGCCTTCACGAGCAATAATTTGCTGCAGAGTTCTTCAATTTGCGGAATTCTTCAATTTGCAGAGTTCTTCAATTTGCAGAGTTCTTCAAATTGCAGAGTTCTTCAATTTGCAGAGTTCTTCAAATTGCAGAGTTCTTCAATTTGCAGAGTTCTTTAATTTGCAGAGTTCTTCAATTTGCAGAGTTCTTCAATTTGCAGAGTTCTTCCCGCAGAGTTCTTCAATTTGCAGAGTTCTTCAATTTGCAGAGTTCTTCAATTTGCAGAGTTCTTCATTTGCAGAGTTCCTAAATTTGAAGAGTTCTTCAGTTTGCAGAGTTCTTCAATTTTCAGAGTTCTTCAATTTGCAGAGTTCTTCAATTTGCAGAGATCCTAAATTTGCAGAGTTCTTCAATTTGAAGAGTTCTTCAATTTGCATCGTTGAGGAAGCGAAGTTTTTGGCGAACACCTCATGATATCCGAAGTTAATGTTCTAAATCAATGGAAGGATTTGAAATTAAACTGTTACGCGTATCCCAGAGATCTTACGTTCTAATTATCCAAAAGCATTCGAGAGGTTTCCGATTATAATGAACCTAAAAGGTAATATTTCAATTACTTGAGGAAACGATGGATAAAATTCGGATTAATTGATTTCAGAAATATTTGGTCGTTGGAGCGATCCCACCAGGGCATAAAAAAGCAACGGCTGAAGTTTTGTATAAAGTAAATAGGATCGTATGAAGTTTGACTTTGGGTGCAACATCTTTAAAGCTAATTGGAGAAAACTATCGAACAGTTTCATACCGCGTTTCATAGGGTGTCCACATTTCAAGAGCTAACGAAACAAGTTAAGTTTGGTGCTAACTCGTTTCATAATGCCTTGTCAGTCATATAGCCTTCACACCACAATCGCTTGATGTGCAGTTAATACAAGTAAAGTTTGGTGCTAACTCGTTTCATAATGCCTTGTCAGTCATATAGTCTTCATACCACAATCGCTTGATGTGCAGTTGATACAAGTAAAGTTTGGTGCTAACTCGTTTCATAATGCCTTGTCAGTCTAGCCTTCACACAACAATCGCTTGATGTGGAGTTGATACAAGTAAAGTTTGGTGCTAACTCGTTTCATGATGCCTTGTCAGTCATATAGTCTTCATACCACAATCGCTTGATGTGCAGTTGATACAAGTAAAGTTTGGTGCTAACTCGTTTCATAATGCCTTGTCAGTCATATAGTCTTCATACCACAATCGCTTGATGTGCAGTTGATACAAGTAAAGTTTGGTGCTAACTCGTTTCATAATGCCTTGTCAGTCTAGCCTTCACACAACAATCGCTTGATGTGCAGTTAATGCAAGTAAAGTTTTACACAGAATGCTTCCGCTCCCACAGCTCGGACGGCAGAGGAAAGAAGTACAGGGACATCTTTTGTGAAAACTACTCGCCTAGCTGATGTCGTCACCACTCGCACATTACAGCTCGTGATGTTTACTTTATGTACAAGTGCCATTTCCTCTCTGGCTTTCTAGTGCTGTTCTCTAGCTAAAAATTCACGATCAAAGTTATTATATCCGCACGCAAGACCTCGCGAAATCTCCTGCATTATATTCAAAGACAACTAGGATGGGTGGTCGTATCTTGATGAAGTAATTGCTAATCCTGGTTGATGCTGACTGGATTCGAACATCAACCTAAAAATAGTATTTTAAATGTACGAAGGAAAAGTTTAGATTATAGATCTGCCCATTTCATAGCCGCTTCATTCCAGCACTTCAACCAAACAATTAATGAATTTACAGAAGTTATTTTATTTGTTATTTACAGAGGTTATCCAAGCTGGAACTATAAATTCACCTCCGCAACAGCACATAATTTCGTTATCCCCTTCAGTACTGGCAGCCTCAATTTTCTCCAATTAGAAACAATGCGGTAGAAAGTGTTTTCTCTTGAAACAATCTTCGTTTTCTCTGTTAGAGCACCGTGAAAAAAATTTATCCGAGCTGTCAATCTTTTTTTCCAAAGAACGCTCCGGTTACACAAAAATATGATCATACGTATGTTCAATAACGCGGTTTCTAAATTCATAGTGTTTACTTAAATTGAATTCCACTGAAAGAACCAACCACCTAAATTCCAACATTTGTTTTACACGCATACACACGCATCTGGTGTCAAATAAGTCAATGGAACTCTAGGTAGCAGTCACTGTTTGTTTTGTTTTTTAGGCTCACGTGTGGATAATTAGAGGCCGTGGCTCAGGTAGAAATTTTTGAAGCTCGTTCACAACTTTATTTCAACTTTTCTATCATCGACTGTCATCAGCTATTTTGTGCGGAAATCACACGAGAAGACATGAATGATCATTTAGAGTTTATTTGATCACAGACTTTACTTATTTTTACAAGTTTGAAGTACCTAATTCATTTTATTTTACGCGAACTTTCATTCAGGTACACTGGTGAGAGTTAAATACACCTTACATGCCCACACACATTGCTTTAAAGTTTACGTTGTTTCTCTCTACGAGTTTTTATTTCGATGAGTTAAACTAAGTGAAATTGTTTTTCCCTCTAAACGAAGATTTTTCATTTTATAGCATGAACTATGCTCATACTGGAAAATAAGACAGAAAAGTCTTTGTATGCAGTAAAATTTCTTACACACTGCTAGCAAAAAAATTTGCTTACCCATAAGTAACAAAAATATTTCTAGCCTGAATTTCAGAAGCTAACATTCTATTTATTTTTGCTCGGTATACAAATTAAGCATAAGTTTTTGGAATTCTCTGGAATTCTCGACAGCAGAATTTTAGAGCTCTGATGTGTACAACAATGAAATTTTCTTAATCACTTGTGAGCAAGTTTCCATGCCTGCCAAGTCTCCCTAAACAGTCTCTCTAATCAGTCTCCCAGAACTGTCTCCCTAAACAGTCTCCCAGAACTGTCTCCCTAAACAGTCTCCCAGAACTGTCTCCCTAAACAGTCTCTCTAAACAGTCTTCCAGAATTATCTCACAGAACTGTCTGCTATATCAGTTTCACATAAAAGCTGGCTGCCCTGATCCAGCATACTGGAGCGAATTCAACAACATCGAAAGTTGACAGACTTAAAACAGACCGAACAGTTGACAGACTTCCTCCACTACATTAACCGAGTTGTCTCTGTGATTGTTACGTCCTCTTTAATTGCAGGGAAAAATATTAAAGGCAATTTCACCATCAAGCGGTATCACGCTTGACTGCCGTTTGGTAACTCATTATTGAATCAGCTGTCGTTAGGTTAACTAGAATGCAGAGTTACGCAAGAAAATGTTAGGATAAGCTAGTCGAACTTAAGACTGTTCGAGATAAGTTAGATTTGGATAAATTACAATAGGTTATATTAGGTTAAGGCTGGATAGGTTATGTTGAAAATATGTTGGGCTCGGATTGAACATGAATAACAGAGGTTTTTTCGTAACTCTATTTAGTTCAGAACAGCGGTTCTTAACCTGTGAGGAATTCCCCACTGGGGAGGAATGGCGGAGTTGCCAGGTGGGGAATTTCGTGCACTTGTTTCCGCCACAAAAAAATCGATAGTATTTTAAAATTTAAAACATTACATCCAAATGTTGACTTACTTTAGAAATCACAATCATTAATAAACTGTTTTAAAAACAAAACCAAATATTGAGGTGTGGTACATGTGACAACACTGCTGTGTTAGGAATGTCACAGATAAGTAAAAGGAAGATGCTGTGGTGAGGAATCGAGAGTTGGCTCACTAAAAAGTAGGGAATTAGAGAAAAAAAGGTTTCGAACCACTGGTTTAGAATAATATCGAGCCGCAACGTTTGATAAAAGACGTTATGTGAGCGAAGCGACGCATAATAGAGATGATGAGCACTACTGCTGGTAATTTGTACAAAAAAAGCATCGTTGTAAAATCATTCTTTTCTTTTTTCCTTCTAGCGAGCTGAAGTGCGGTATTAGATACGCTTTAAAAACCCAGCCTAGGCAATGATAAATGATGAACAGGAATCCTAAGTAAATAGTTTAAATTAAAGACTGTTTGGTCTTTGTTAATCCTATTAAAATGTTTTTTGTATGCTCGTCCAATGGAAGTAACTCGTCCAATCAAAGTGGGTTTTAATTTTATTAATAGGAGGCTTTGAGCATACCTACGCTACCGTGGTTCGTCATTCTAAACAAAAAATGAGACATCAGCAACGCACACACTACCGTAAATAAAGGAAAAAATTAAAAGAAACGTACTTAAGAAGTGTGATAAAAGATTTTCCGATTTACGGAAACTTTTTTAAGATCTATAAAAGAGCAAATTTTTTGTCTGGCATTTTTAAGATTCCTAATGAGATAAAGGATTTTTTTGATTTATAGAGCAGAAGTTCTTGGATTTATTTCAATGATATTTACAATTTATTACTAATTGTGATAATATTTTACAATTCTACTCGCTCTACGAAATTAAGCAAAAAGAGATCGATTCTAATAACTTGATTGGCTTACGGGATTATGTTTCAATTAGATTTCCTCTTGGATTGTCTAATTTGAATGATTTATCAGAGCGATTGTAAAAGATGAGGGGGCGATAGTATTTATACATTTTCAGGACTTCAAAGTAATTATGCAATTCAAATTATTTATAGAACAGGTTATAAATATGGTCGATGGAATTTTAGTGTTAAAATATTTTATAAAGTCGATGTTTCCTTTGGAGCATTGAATTTTGCGAATTTTTTAGCAAAAAATGTTTGCGATCAGAATTATTTTTTTTACCTAGTAAATCATGGTAATGTACCTACTTATTTCATAAGTCAAATAATGGAAATAAGCCGTGGAACTTCATCTAAGAATTAGCATTTAAAAACATTTGCTGACTGAACATGAAGCAAAACCAGCGATGGAGGAGCCCGTCCTTATGCCTTTATTCATTAAACTCTATAGTTCATTCTATAATGTCAAATACTTCAATTTTTATACAATAAAATATACTGTGCTTTATTTGCCAGTATTTACAGAGGCAGTGGCAGAATTTCGGAGTAAAAAATTTTTTTTTTTTTCTATTGCTTAAAGCTCATTTTATGCTACATTAACAACATTTAATGACCATACTTTTGATATAAAACCCTAAATAAATCAACAATGACAAAACCCTAAAATATTAATAATCAATCTCTGGTACACCCCACCTCTCAAACCATGCTTCGTTGTCTCTTCTGGCGGTGGAGAAATGATAATTCTAATAATAACTATGTAAATTAGGAGGATTCTCCACAAATGGCAAAGCCATTGAGGCACTAACGTGAGCGCTTCACCTTAATAACTAAGTCCAGAGGCGAAAGAAATGTGAAGCCTTCCTTACTCAACACTTTTCAGTTAGTACGGTTACCTTTCTTTCAAAAAAGTGAAAATGTGATAATGTTGCATTTTTATTCCTTTGGGGCATAAAACTCGTTCACCTTATGAGCAACTATGCCCTTCTGAGCTTATTTAGGCCAAAAATGTTCTTCATTAGAGCAGACATGCAAAATTTCAAGCAGTCACCAGATATGCCCCACCGTTCAAACCAAGGTTCGTCAAATAATGGAAATTAAGAAGTGTAAGAGGAGCAATCCAACATAGTGTCTATCTTTTAATGGTATTCTGTAACGTCAAAAGGAAGCATCGGTTGTCAATTTCACAGTTTCATGACATGACTTTCATAGTGCGAGGCGTTTGACAGAGGCCAAAAATGCCATGGTAAATTTACTTTCAAAAATTATTTAGGTACGGCCACAAGTTTAATATGAGATTTTCTCTTCATGAATGATTCATTCACACATAGTGTTGACTTTTTTGTTACTCTGATGAATTCTTTCTCTATACATAAACACAGACTGTGAAATTATGTTTTCAACATCACGGTTATATTATAGGTTGTTTATTGTATTTTAGTAGTTCCTGAGAGGACTGTGAGTTGAGCGTCGGATAACCGAGTCTTTTGGTCTAATTCCATTGTCACACCACAAATGATTCATCGAGACGTCGATCACAAAATACTGACCAGAATGTTAGTTTGAATTTACGCTAATCGAACTAGGCAGTAAAACATTTTCAATCATTTAACAGCTAAAAACATTCAATGAATTATTAGTTGTTGAAGAAGACACCGAAAAATATTTCTGACAAACCTGTAACGTTATAAATCTAAGCAGTTTGATTCGATTGTAAAAAATGAAAATTTGGGGCATTTCCTAACTAATGACAATGAAATAGCGACCTTAGAATGGAACAATTTAACTATTGTAGTTATCATCGCTATTCTACCTTTCCCGTCATCAATTTTGAATGATACTTTCCTCGCAGCTTACGTTGCTGATACTCAACAATAAATATTAAAGCATTCATTCATTCAACATTTTAACACACCCCGAGAGATACAATTCATTAAAACTTAATCGTTATGAAATCGTATAATAAAAGCCTAATGGTTATATAATGTAGCTCACCTTTTTAGAGCAAATGCCCTAACGAACGCGTCCACAAAAATGAAACACTGACTTATGATGCACAAAACAAAACGTTTCTCCTAGAAAACTAGAATGAATATTCTGTAGGGCACGTCTGGCACGGAGGCGAATGGTACGGATGTGTCGCACTCGGCTGACTGCAGTGAAGTGAAGACGACTGTCTTACGTCCGCTACGATGTCACTGAAGAAGGCGGGTACCTCACATCGTGCCAGTCTGTGTCATCCAATGATGTGTGATCGATGGTCAAAAGACGTTTCGTGCCTGTTTGATCGGTTGTCGAAAGCGGTTTCATGCCGCCATCTGATAAGGGACTTGAAATTTCAATGAAAAAATGGAATCTTACAGACTCAGGTCTGCTTTCGACCTGTAATAATTTTGCGTGGTTTCTTACAACTCAGCAAAGGCTACGTCATACATGTAGTACGAAGCTCAGAAAAACTCTTGAATATTCTTCAAAATGATCAATTTTGCATCGAAAAAAATGAGAATGCAGTTTATTCTTCACGGGATAATGTTCTAATGTCCCACAAATTTATTTGTTTCATATGTTTAATTTGAGGCAGAACTAAAGTTGCGATGCTGGACACTGCAGTGAAGGTCCTGACTTATTCTCTTTGACCGGCTCATAACTTTGGAAAAAGTCTATTTTCCATGAAATGATTTGACATCAGTCATTCATGGTATAATTCCTTGCATGCAAATCCGAATAAATTCACAAATTTTCGAGCTTTTGCCCTCGAAGCATTTTTGATCGAAGTGTGGGATCGTTATTTCAATCCAACATTTTTTCTTTATTAGCTTCGCATTCAGTTTTTGTTCAGGTAATTCAGAAACGTAGGCTTGCGTTCGCATTAACAGATGTACTTTCCTTTTTTCCATACTCGAAAAGATAATTGGAACGTTTTCTTCAATAAACTGACTGAACTATTAATAAACGTACAAAAGAAGACATTTACACTCGATCGCAATTGAAAGATTCATAACTAAGAGGGTTGTTCATTATTTGAAGCTCTTTAAGCTGAGGGGCTCACAATTCAGCTCATGTATCGTAGGTACAATTACACATTTCACCCCAGTTTTGGTGAACATGAATAACAAAAACTCCTTTTTCCTCAGACTGCAAAAAATAAAGCCAAAAAACCGTGGTTTTTCCGAACCTCGAAGTGCCACTTTTTATTTCGAAATTGCCGAGAAAAATAAATAAAAGACTGATAAAAAGCCAGCAGGTTCCCTTCATTTGGGATCAAAATAGTGCCAGTGTGGAGCAGGCACAAATTTTGCTCCCGGCTGCAACCAGGCTCGACTTCCCACAGCTTTGTGCGAGTCGACGGCCATTTCCTGAGTTTCTGATTTTGTAAAAAGAGATCTGTTCTAAAAACTTGATTGGCTTACGGGATTCTGTTTCAACTAGATTTGAAAAGAGGAGCAGCGAATGAGCCAAAGAAAAGAGGAGCAGCGTAACACTACCCAGAAATTACGAGTAGTAGTAGCATAACACTTCAATACCGCAAGTAGCAGCATCTCACTCCCCTATAAAGTCGAGCGGTAACATAACATTCGTTAATAATGTCGAGCGCATCCTTTCACAACGCTCTTCAATACCTAAAAGTGGTAGCATGACACTCCCCAATATCGTTAAGTAGTAACATAACACTCTTCAATACCGTAGAGCAGGGGTCTCCAAACTTTTCAATGTAAGGGCCACATTATAAATTTTCCACATTCAAGCGGGCCAAAAGAATGAAAAATGCAAAAAATTGAAATTTAATTCAGCGATGCCAGTCGTACGATAATTATTTTTTCAAGGCCACCCCACTGGGATATGTTTGGCGGATGTAATTATGTGGCAGGCCGGATGTGGCCCGCGGGCCATAGTTTGGAGACCTCTGCCGTAGAGGGACACCATAAGACTCCCCAATAACGTCGAGCAGTAACATAACACTCATCAATAACGTTGAATTATAGCATAACGCTCTTCAATACCGCAGCGGGACGCCATAACACGCCCCAAAAAATATCTCTCAGAGGAGTAAGCTGAAGATGTTCAAATCTCACCGCATATTGAGGACTTGGGCTCATCAGAAGACAATGCCGGAGCTAAGCTCAGAGAGGTGTATTAAAAGTGTCTGTCTTTGTCTGTGTGTGTATCTCGGGGAACTAGCGCGCATAAATGGTATCCTGACATACCAGCAGCAGAATCAGTAGCACTTGTAGCAAGAATCTGCTGTTGGTTTAGATTGATAGTCAGGTAGGCTTTATTCTCCATTTATACTTCTCTACCTCTAGTCAGAGAAACCAGCATTTTGTGTAACCTACCTCTCACGTACGAATGTTTTTGTCTTTGATTCTTTCTTATTATTTCACCTAGTCGAATCATCGAAAAACATGAGCTTTCTTCTGCCGGTGTGAACTGTGCCAACAGAAACATTCATAATTTGTGCCGTTGTGGGCCCACTTGGACTTTATTTTCCGTGAGATTCTTTGTGATCATTGCTCAACTGAGTGGCATTGGAAATTCAAACTTGAATAGACTAAAATGCAATAACACTTTATAACAACGTCAAAAGGAAGCATAACACAATAAATTGATGCTAAGTAATGCCGTAGTTTGTCGCAGAGAAAAAGTCAGTCAACCCGTGGAGATATCACCACGCTTTCAATTCATTTTGATTTCCAGTTTCGAAGAATTACTTGACCTCTTTTGAAAATTTCTGCAGAGCCTTATTAACGACGCGTTTTTGAGCGGTGACGGGAAAAAACTGCATCTGCTTTCAAAACTATGAAAATCAATTTCATGCTGGTTGTTTTTGCAGCATCACATGCATTTGAGTATTATTTTTGTCACGTTGACTTCTTTAGCGACTAACTTCTTCGAAAAATAGCCCGAAACAGCTCACTAATACAAGAACACTGAAAATTTTTTCTGTGTTCGGTGATTTTAGGAAGTATTTTATTTTGCGAATGTTTAAATTCAATAAATAGAAGGTGATTCAACTTGTGATGACTGGTTCTGTTACGCCGACTCCTGAGTTAGCACTATTACTCATGTATGAGTTTAGAAACTTCCAATGTTGTTTTTTTCTTATGCCACATCCGAGCAGCAAGCCGTCTTTAATGTGACTTAATTTAGTGAAAGTTGAAAATACACACAATGTTTTACTTAGCCCAGGTATTGTAGAGATGTAGTGTTTTTCGGTAGTATTATTTTGTGATATTGAAATCTGAGTTGTAAATGTATTATAATCATATTTTGCATTATCATTTTACTTTGTATTGTAATTTGATCTTGTATTTAAATTTCATTTTGTATTGACATTTGGTTTTGTATTGTATTTTTTACTTTGTATTTTTCTGAATTAGAACATTTTTGGCCATTGATGGGAATTTGGATTACTTATCTAGTACATCTTCGGTAGATTCCTGAATTCCGATTTCAAAACATCAACACAAGAGGTATCCGAGCAGTCACTGGTCAACCGCAATGCCATTCGAACAGTAAAGCGTGCAGGGCTCGTAGACCTGCGGCGGCCGTCGTGTAAAGTCTTATGAAAAACACTCCAGGCTTTTCTCTGCCCGATCAACCTTTGGACTTTTTCGGACTAACGGTTCTGAAAGTCTGCCGAATTATTTTATCCGAAACTATGATTTTTAATTATCACAATAATTATTAATGATTACGGTTGTGTGGGGAAATGCGCATGGGCAAATCAAAACTCATTTTATCGTTGAGATGATCGTAACGTGTGTAATAATACGTTATCTGAGACAGGTTTAAGTGGAGTTTAACTCTCAATTCAAATTATAGTTAATTTCAGTGATCGATTTTAAAAATAGCAATCATGAAATAGATTGTGCCTTCGTTTAGTTTTTATTGAGTATTTATGAAAATTAAGATTGTGACCACTGGTCGGTCAACAGCATCATGGAACTTTCCTCAGTGACCACCGGTGGGTCGCACCGGAGTAAACGTGTTACATTAAAAATACTTCAATGAGAAAAAGAGATATCGATACAATACTCGCTAAATGCAGTTGTAGGTAATTTAGCACTGGAGTAAGACCTGGAGATTTATAGCCCCAACTCCGAGGAATCAAAGACTGGTCTCACTGCAAAGGCTGTGTACCTCTGAACCAAAAAAAAAACATTCCCGTGTGAACATGAACTCCCAAAAGCGAAGGAGCAGATACAAAATATTGCTCTTGAGAGCTATGGCTTCCACTTCACGTGTGTCCAACGCTCATCGAGGGCCTCAGACATTCAAACGCATTCAAAAAGCGGTGGTAATTTTGAACATCGGGTAATATTTTTTCCTACGTTAAAAGAACAAAATATGAGTGATAGACCTCCTCAGGAGCAGACAGCTTTTGTATCGATGGAAATTAGCGCTCCCAGGGGGAAAATGTGAGGTCCGGACCTAAGAGTTAGGTAGGACTTTTCTCGTTGAACTGAAATGTTCTTTATTGTGTAAAGGACTTTTTTTTACAGTTCTATGTTGTTCTGTTCTTCAGCACGTTCTACTTCTTCCTTCCACATATATTTTGTTTCGTGAATTTTTTTTCTCAACTCACTGTTCCTATGCATCTTGTGTATAGATTCCGCGTTCCCTAATCTCTATACTAAATGATGCCTTCCTCCTTCCGTTCTTTGGAACGCCTTTGTTGCTGTTATAGAGGCTTAAACTAAAATCTAATCTAATCTGATCTGAGTCACTAGACCACGGTAGAAAGTCGCAAGATGAAGAATTGTAATCAAATGGAAACATGCGATCCCAACTAGCATTTGCCCTGTGAGGGTAGGGGAGTTCTATTGACATGCATGCCTCCCAATCCAATAGCCTCCCCTACCCTCCCCCCCAATCCTCTGCCCTTACCTACCCTCCCCCCCAATCCTCTGCCCTTACCTACCCTCCCCCCCAATCCTATAGCCTCCCCTAC
>JACJUY010007031.1:0-41565 GCA_014220935.1 Platorchestia sp. MABIK
CAATCACTAGCGTGAAAGGACATCGTGGACGAAGAAATAACCACAAGAAATAAATAACCTGGAACAAGTGGGAAATTCACTAGGGTTTTGATTTTAATAAAAATTTAAAATACAGTTGCTCGATACTTTACTGAATCCATTCAACTGTAAAAACAAACAAACAGTACATACAATATGTCTCCTAAAAACGTATTCACACTTTAACTAGCGCTAACAGGCTGTTTTTTTTTAATTGCAGGTGTATTTAATTCATCACAGCATGGCAGGAAATAAATTTAGCTCAACAAGAGGAAGTTTATCCTGATATGTTATTAGAAGACAGCAAACGTAATTGAAGTGTATAGACGATTCAGAACTGAATTCACAAAATCTCCAACAATGCCTCAGACCATTGCTCGCATCAGAGACAAATTTGAAGCAGATGGAACTTCACGCTCGTGGACTTCTTTTTGTGGTGATAAATAGCCTCAAATGACTAATCGTACCAATCCAAGAACAATTAATTAATTGAAATTGGAAATTGAAAGACAACGTCGCGAAAATTCTAATGACCTGTTTCGTGACGTTTGCGAATTCCTTAGGGCACTTTATCAGCGTTGTCTGGACAAATATAGTGATCAAAATCTAGTCAAAAATAAAGATTTGATTGTCACTCGGCCCGATAAGGGTAACGGCGTAGTTTTGTTAGATCGAAGGAATTATGTCGAAAGCCTAATCAATAGATTAGATTATTAGTTAGTTTAAGCCTCCCTATCCGCTACAAAGGCGATCCAAAGAGAGGAAGGAGGAAGGCACCATTTAGTATGGAGTTTAGGGAACGTGGAATCTACGCAGAAAGGGCATAGAAACAGTAAGATGAGAAAGAAGATTATGAAACAAGATCAAAGTTCAAGAAGAAAGTAGTAGATGTTGAAAAAACAGGACAGCAGTGAACCGAAAAAAGACGGTCCGTAACAGAACAAAAACCTATTTTATTTCAACAAAAAAGAAGCCTACGTAACCCTTAGCTCGGGCCCTCACATAGTCCCCCTGGGAGCGCTAATTCCCATAGATACAATAGTTGTATCCCCCTGAGGGGAAGCCTAATCAATATTATTTCAGATCCCACTATATTCGTGGAAATCAAAGAGCCAGTGCACAATCTTGTTCAGAGAATTGAAGACAAAGTCAATAATTTTTTACGCAAACTGAAGCACTCTGAGCTAATTTCCGAATTTCTTTACAAAGAACTGTATGCCTCGGGCTCAGCACCTGGTGACTTTACGGTATTCCTAAAATTCATAATGTAGATTTTTCGTCAAGGTTTCAAATGCGTCCAATATTTGCAGCGTATAACTGTCCTACCTTTAAACTAGCTAAATATCTTGTCTCTGTTTTGAATCCATTCTCCTCTAAACAGTTCACTGTTACGAATTCTCAAAAATTTGCCGCTGAAATCAGTAACTTGAAAATAGATACCCCTTGTTTTATGGTCTCGTACGACGGTGAAAATCTTTTTACAAATGTGCCTCTACACGAGACAATACAAATTTGCTTAGGGGACCTGTATCAGTCTAGTTAAGTAGTGTTAGGTTTGACTGTGAATTATTTGAAAACTTTACTCGAAATGGCTGTGCTGAATTCTATTTTTATGTTTCAAGGTAGATTTTATAGGCAAACAGAAGGTTTAGGAATGGGTCTGCCATTAGGACCNAATCTTTTTACAAATGTGCCTCTACATGAGACAGTACAAATTTGCTTAGGGGACCTGTATCAGTCTAGTCAAGTTGTGTTAGGTTTGACTGTGAATTATTTTAAAACTTTACTCGAAATGGCTGTGCTGAATTCTGTTTTCATGCTCCAAGGTAGATTTTATAGGCAAACAGAAGGTTTAGGAATGGGTCTGCCATTAGGACCGACTTTCGCAAATATCTTTATGTGTCATCATGAAGTGAACTGGTTGTCTGAGTGTCCGCTAGACTTTAAGACAATTTTTTGCAGGAGGTGTGTTGACGACACTTTTGTTATATTCCGTGAGGATTGTCATGCAAGGAAATTCTTGGACTACATCAATTCCAAGCACGCTAATTTGAAATTTACGATGGAATGTGAGACTAAACTAACCATTAGCTTGCCTTTCTAGACTGTTCCGTGGAAAAACATAATCAAAGATTCGTAACTTCTGTTTATAGGAAAAATACCTTTACGGGCTTAGGCACTGGCGTTTTTAGTTTTTGTTCATTTAGATTTAAACTCAATAGCGTTAAAACCTTGTTGCATCGTGCATTTAATATAAGTTCAACCTACCGCAATATGCATGATGAATTTAATTTTCTACAAACTATTTTCAGCAACAATGGTTTTCCAAATAACCTGATCTCTAAAATAATAAGGCTATTTTTAGGCAAAAAGTACACACTGACTTACTCTGAGACAACTGTAGAGAAAAATAAATTGTATTGTAACCTGCCTTTTTACGGTGCACAGTCCGAGAAGCTAGCCAGTGACGTTTCAAAGCTAGTGGAGAAATTTTACAATTGCTTAGATTTCATTTCAATATTGACAAACAAGTGTACTATAGGATCGTTTTTTAGATTTAAAAACAGTCTGCATACTGAATTGTGCTCTCGCATAATCTATATGTATTGTTGCCCGCTGTGCGAGTCTAGCTATTTGAGTTGCACCCAACGTAGTTTTAGAACTAGATTTTTCGAGCACGTTGGTAGGAGCTCCAGAACGGGTAGAGTTTTAGCCAAGCCATCTTTTTCAGCAATTAAGGATCACGCCGAGCAGTGTAATGTAATAGTAAGCAAATCTTATTTTTCAGTTTTAAGTTTCTGTGCAAATAGAAACGTCCTACATATATTAAAATCTCTGTACATTAAACAATTTAAACCAACTCTAAATTCAATGTTATCATCATTCCAATTACAAATAGCCTGATTTTCAAAATGTTATTGTGGTAAATTCTGTCAGTTACCCTTTTTTTGCACTATTTTAAGTAGTATTCTTTTTGTCGTTTACCCGTGTCTTATTTTCTGTATTTCAATTATCTTTCACAGGTGTTGATGATGGCTTTAGCTTGAAGCCAAAACGTTCACTAATTGAAATGATTTTGAAATCAGCTGTCTTTACAATCATTTTTATTTTGAAATTTGCGCGAGCGCTCCAACCTAACTTAATCATAGTGATCTATTTGAACATTTGCAAACATGATTTTTTAATTACAAATGTTTTCTGTATTCGAAGTCATTCCATTTAACTCCATGTTCATAAATAATGTTTTTCTCATCATTCAAAGTGTGAATACATTTTGTTAAGACACCCTGTATTTATATTTATACAGAAATTGACTGTAATATTGTGGGCTTGCCAGTAAAGTGGAGGTAGCTAAACAAATGTAAATTTTTGGAAACATTCATCAACAACCAGTTTTAAACGACACTACCTACGTCTGAACACCAGAAACATATCCCATCATTTACACTTAATAAGCACACTGTAAATTATTGATAATTAAGATTTGCAAATATATATGAAATTAAAACCTTCTACCTAATCGTCTACTCCAGGGCCGACTAACTTGACCAATGAACTCACTAGCACTTTAGTTTGGAGCGTCGCTTCCACACCGCCGTCCCTGCACATCCACTTCACAGCGTGACAGCGGAGAGCGTTGTACATAGCAACACGTCCGGCTCTTGAGGTTCAAGAAGAGAAAACATCTCTTCAAGTATTAAAATCCCACCGCGCTAATAATATCTGCTTTTCACATGCATAGGCTTAAAAACACTGATTGAAGTTTTACTACGCTTGAAGAACGTTATTGGTATTTGTTAATTTTACGAAATCAAAGAAATTAGTTTTAAATGTGGAAATTTCACTTGAATCAAAATTAATCGTTCAAATTGGTCAGCAATGGCAAAGATGAAGAAAGAGCGGGTATATCCTTCTACCCAAACTTTCCGGGTATTTGAATTCTCACTTTGTTGACATCAAATCCGCTCTTTCATCTATTTTAGAAATTAGCACCGAAAAGGCAAGCCCACTTCAGTAACTTATCACTACAGTTGAGACTAAATGAGTTGAAATACACGTGCCCTACCACGAAAGACTGCGTGTTTGCATTGCTGATAAATGTCAGTGTGAATTATCGTGCTGAACTTCTCTCACAAGTCAATCTCAGTTAGCCACTCATTCACATGCCAAAAATTGTAATTATCCAGCAAAATTGGACGATTTCAGTAGGCGTTTCCAAAAGTGTTGATGTTCCCCCTAAAGAGAATCTTTCGATTCAAAAACGCAAATCACATTTGAAGGGCACTCAGTTTGCTTAATCGTTGAAAAGGATTTAAGATTTTATTCAGTTTAAAGCATCACAGCGAATTTACTTTTGTGCGAGTGATATTCTTCACTGTTGTCCGAGACGTTCGTTGATAACGACTTTTTGAATCGGACTGTTTAATTTTAACCATGAACCTTCATTGAAGTAAAATGTTCTCATTTAAAGATTTGTCCCTCGCTGTATCATTCATGTTTTGAGCTTCATGTGACTGAAAGTCTTTCTTGTTTTTATAAAATTGAGAAAATTGCTCGAAACATTGTTGGTCCCTGTAGCACAGTTATAGAGCAATAAAAATGAGATAAAAATTTTAATTCTAGAAACAAGATCAACAAATGAGGATGCTATCAGCTATATTGTCGTATAGATATTTTACGTAGCACTCTACACGGGAAATATTCTGTGCTTCTTGATCCATGGGGTGAGAGTTTCCGATTGAAACTTTCTCCTAAACCATTTTCCTTAGTCTTATCTCCTCAATCCCTCGATGATGGAAAATGTTGTAGGGTTTCAAGCTAAAAGTCGCTAAACAATTATTTTTCACATGTATTCTGAAAATAGTAAAATTCTAATGAAAAAATAGTAAATTAACTATCCAACATTTTGTAGGATCAAAAACTAAAGGCAAATTTTAGTTCGCTGAAGGATGAGAACGGGTAAATATTTACTCAAAAGAAACAGATATGAAATTTTTTCACCTTTCTTTCTATCAAGTCAGCGAGTCGGAGCGTTGAGGGAAATGAGAGCTGCAACCGGACTGATGACTTCTTATAGAGCCAGAAGATCAGGGCAACAAGCTCTCTTCTCTAATTCAGGGAAATGACCTTGTCTTGGGCCTATTTTGGGAAACTCGTTCGAGGATAAGTCGAAATTTGGAATTTGTTTTGTAAGACTTGGACGATATTCGTAAATTTACTTAATAAAATTAAAAATGGCTGGTCTAGGACGATGAATTTGAAATTTGTTAATTTTACAAGTTAGCGCCAAACCACAATCGGAAACATTTATGAAAATTAAAATAAATGGTAAAAATTTTGAAATCTTTGTCGACAGGATAAAAGTTGAACCTCTATAAATGTTTAGCTTCTCTCTCTGACAATAATAGTAAATGACGTAGTTGTAGAAGTGTTGATTAAGTTATCTCTGGTTACATTTAACGTATCCTATTGTCTCGTTTGAAGATTTCCTATTTCCAGGTTTAGTACTCGGTCAATCGAACGAAAATTTATTCACGAACGAAAAACGTTTCTTGATCTTTGCGCCAAATCTGTCCCATGCTCTCAAGCTGGTGTTCAACTAAATGATCACACGATTTTGTTCCCCTCACTGGAATAAGTGAACTGAGTAAAACTGTAATGCTAATTACAGTTGCTTTAATGTTCCTAAACTTCAGCGCAGTTATTATTATAACGCTGCACCAAAGCCCCCCATCTTACAGGACGAAAAAACTCAGTGTAAATGACATCTATGATATTTAACAGAGGTGCACAACGTGTCACCGTCAAAAATAAGTGATATCCGCACTAAAATGGCTCACAAATCCGCTCTCAAGAAAAAACCGTGAAATAAACGGTAAAGTAGCGAGAACCCAACACTTCGAAAAATTGTGAAATCTTTACATTATCGTGTAAAGGCATTCTAGCTTATGGACTTAGAACGGCGATGTACCGTAATTTACTCAGCACAAATGAACGGTAGTATACTACAGAAACTACGACGGTTTTAAACTGTGAACGTCCATACTCTATGATGCAACTTTTAAACCCAAGGCAAAAAACTTCATGCTTGTGTACTGTTGATTTAATTTCATTCATGCTCTCTCTAAAGTTTTCAACGACTTCAGGAGTGCAGTTAACAGTAATTCATTGCAGGGTATTTCTGACTACTGGATGCAGTAGCCATTTTCATGTATCCGAAAAATGAAAAAATTTATACTAACACAATACAACACTTAGTTATACAAAGCAAAATTGATGATTTCCTGCATTACTAATGAGTCTGTTTGTACTCTACTATGTCAAAAGCAACAGTCAGGTTACTTTGAAGTTCAACGCAGGAATGTTTCTCTTTCATACGGTGCGAACGCTGTCGACCTTCGTATATATCAACTGGCATATATCAACTTCGTATATATCAACTTCGTATATATCCCTACAAAGAAAGCAAAATAAGCAAACTTTGGGAAACACAAATTAGATAAGAGAAGAAGAGAGAGAAGAGAGATAAGAGAAGAACTACTACAATTATAAAAATTGCTATACAAATGAACATTTCGGATTACAAGCTATCCATCAACAGTCTTCTGAAGTACAAGTTCAAGCGTTGTTGTAAAATTTTATCACTGAGTTAGTATATTCGGGAATGAGATATTCAGTAATAACCATAACAACATGAAAAACACAAAAGTTCCGAGCAAACTTCTGAAAATTACGCCGTCAAGTCTCATTCACTAATTGACGGACGGCTTGGAAATGTGCATGAATTTAAAATCCGGAGAATGGAAGAATTTAGGACTGATTACAGAACTTTAATATTTTATCTCTTAAAAAAAACGGTCGTCATCAAACGCAACTTGGTTTTCTGAATTTTGACTTAGACAGCTCGGAAAGTTGGTTACCGGTACGATAGGGAACAGCTTTGTACTGCGCAACCTGATGAGTAATTAATGTCCAGTGTTACCTATGGGAGACACGCTCGCAACAGTCAAACGTGCATTGAAATACCATGTTGGTGCGCAACTTCACAGTCCATTCTTTTCGTCTTTTAGTGTAATACAATATTTTTTCATTTTTTAAGGAGAAACGCATGTTTATTTGCGGAAAACATTTGACCATCTTGCAAGAGCGCCAGATTAGTGCTCATATTTACTTGAAAACGCTCAGGCCTGAACATTTTAGCTAGAATGACCAGCACGTGCATGGTAGGATAGTTGAGAAAGGAACGTTCGCAGCAGCTACTACGGGAAACAAGAGTGAAAATCTTATACTTTGTTCACGTGCGCTGACCAACATGCCGTGGGAAATTAGTTCAATATTAATTTTATTTTATCACTCGGGTGAAGTTTATCATAAACTTAGTTTTATATGCATTTTATGTAACACAGTTTCAGAATAATAAACTTCATTATTATTCATTATGATAAACTTGACATTTTTCAGGTCTAAAATTTGCTGGAGAAAAATTAAAATGGCTTTCACGGTTCAAATATCTCAGAGTATATATTTACATGTCATGCTTCCTATCCATCGAGCAGTATTACCTCACTTCATTCAAAGCTCAATTTAAAATTAACTTTTTTATGAAATCTCATGACAATGAAAGAAATTTCTAGTAATCCCCCATTTCACGGCCTTGGTATCAAGTTGTCAACGTCTTTTTAGCATTACGAACGTTGTTACCAATATGGCAACATTTTTTTTATGATATTAGCGCAAAATATAGGCATCAAAATGAGTATCCTTTCATGTCATCTTGTTCGTTTTCCTGAAAATCTCGGATATGCAAGCGTTGAACAAGGCGAACAATGCCTTCAGGACATCAAAGAGACGGAAACTAGGGAACCAAACGAGTCGGGGGGTTGCGATGTATAGCAGACTGTTGCTAGTTTTTAAAACGAGATGTTCCTTATGCTCACCCACGATTCGCGGTGCTCAAAGATGCATTAATTTGTTCCCAGAGTTTTGTAAAAAAATATTTCGAATTTAAATTTGTTCTTTGGTAATGTACTTTGCTTTTGATGCGTTATACTTTGTTAATAGCATCATTTCATTCACTTCTCGTACGAATGAAAAATTTTGGCAATGGTTCAATTTCGTTTATTTCAATTAAAAATGTACAACATCAACTCCTCTTTAACGGTGAAATTATAATTGTACTCAATCTCTGTTTTAAAAGAGCCAAAATAGAGGGAAGGGTAGGCAAAAAGCAAGACCTGGAGGAGAAAAAATGAAGTTGTAGTTGAAATCAGCTGGAAAATTTGTTTGAGAGATCGTAACCTAACAAGCAAAAAATTCCTACCCAGAGTAATTAGACGCGTTCAAAAAATGAAATTAACAGTTGGGCAAAAATTATTGTCCTGTTCAAACGGTAACAAAACAGTAATAGAAGCGACTGATGTCTAAATAGTACAGTGCAGATTTTTAGTACGAAATAGTACAGTTTTCGACTGATGTCGAAATAGTACAGTTTTCGACTGATGTCGAAATAGTACAGATTTTTGACTGAATTGAAACTTGTCCTGCATCAAAAATCTCTTTACTTTTTGCAGTTTTTGGCTATTTGATATTTGCTCAGGTTAAAGAAATTTTGCGTTCTCCCACAACGTCATCTTTTCCCGGAAAAGGAACGTCATTGAAGTGTGGACACAATTTTGATATACTTAGAAATTGTATCAATAAGTATAATCAGAAATTAACAATTTATTGATCAACTACGCATACATGAATCGATCAGGGCCTGGCGGTAAGTGTGCTATTGCGTTGTCTAAACATGATCACAACTATGGAAGCATTATCAATGGAATCATCACCTTGTACACGGTAGATCTCGCTCAGTTTTCATCAATTCAGAGCTGTGTCTGAATGTGGAGACCACGTAAGTCAATCTGTTCGTATGGAAGCAGTTTGCTGCCCTACTTGCTTATGCAGTGAGTTTGAATTTGTGCTGAAAAGAAAATACAGTGGAAAATATCAAAACCATTTTTCACGGAAGAGAACACCCATGAAAGAATATATCATAATGCATTCTAGTTCTAAGAATATGCGTGAAGGTCACTAGTTTAACAATAAGTGTAATGTGCTGATCCATCTTACTAGTCTAACTTTTCTCCAGAGCATCTATGACTTCTACTGCCCAAGTATACCTTTTTTTACACTCGACCTCGACTGCTAAAATAATAGATGCTCTGGCGTTAGACTGAGTTATCGCAACCGAAGGCTTCGAGTGTATAACAAAAATCAAACCCAGTAAGAATAGCTTATATCTCACTCGTACTGTCTGCGCCTTGATTGTCATAGTTGGAGGAATCAGATATTTACAAAAGCGTGTGCCGCTACGGCAGTAAAACTCCATGTAATACTGCCGAAGTGACATATCTTTTTGAACAGAAGCATGGCTTCTACACAAAATAGTTCCTCTCATCAATAAGTTACCTACATCAATACATTTTGAATTTTGTTCATTGCAAATTTTCGGGTTTGCTCTAATAAGAGTGCAGGAATGAGTCTGAACTTTTTCAAAAATGATTTTGGTTAGCTGAATGCAAAATTTTTGTTTGTGTGTGATCAACTTTACCAATTTATTCGTATGTCAACATGGGAAATTTTGGTTGGAGCATTGTCTAAATGAATTAAAAACTTTTTATATATATATATATATATATATTCGATATCTAAAAGACCCATTTACTTTTTTAAAAAGAAATTTCATTCAACTTTTTCCACGCAATATCAGAAATGTCAAGTTTTTCGACCTAAACATGCACGGGAATTGTTTTAAATCCTGATAGTTTTTTCAATGTAGTTTTTTCTCACACCTAATCCCTTCAAAACAAAATGTTTCAACATGTATTTCATACGTTCAGTTGATTTTCAACGTGTTTTTCAAAAATAACGTTACTATTTACCGAGCAAATAAAGATAACGCATAAATTCAAAGAAAATTAAAGTGTTTGGATGATTTCACAGTACATCATATTCTCCAAAAATACTTATCATATTTAATCGATTCACAACAGATTAAAAGTTACATGAAACCGAATTGTCAGCAGCCGGTGCGCATCAAAAATTTACATTTTGCAATTGACTCAGTCACCTGAGGAAGATTGAGTCTCAGTTGCCTAAGAATCTCAAACGCCAACAAAATTTCAGCTCATCAAAGCATGCCCCACTATTACACGAATAAAATTCTCCGGTGATTTTACTGTCTTATAATGTGTATTGCCGCACTTAATATATATTCTAAAATTATCCTAGTTTTTCGACCTCGAATCATAGCAGGCCAGTTTCGAATATCACGTCCGTGGTTAATGTTTTAAGGACGTAAAGGCCCGGGCAGCCGACTCACCTTCAATCCGGAGTACTTGATGGTGCGTCCTTGGTTTGCGGTGGTTTGTCCTTGATTTTCGAAATCTTACTTCTGTACTGATGCGACAGTATGGTAATTATAAACTTTCTTCTTAGTTAACGAATCTACGAATTTTAAATTTAAAACGTTCCTATCAACCAATTCTTTTCACTATCATTTTCTCAGCTATAATGTTATTTTCCTTTCAAATTATGTTTTAAGAGTCTTTTACAGCTGTCTTTTTAGAGCCTTTATAAATTTTCTTTGTACGTCAAGTCTTACAACAGGCATTCAGAAGAATATCGCACTTCTCATAAGTTTAAGTTTTCAAGTTTGATCAACACTACACCCTGTGCTACGCTATGTTAGTGTAACCAAGTTTTCTTAGTTTTCAGCTACCTCAAGTCTTGAAAGCCTCTTCTAAAGTACATGCTCGATGCATGTGAACTCTCCATTAGGTTTTCAACGCATGTGATTTCCGTCGCATACAGTAAACGTCAATGAATCAAGACGTGAGAGAATGAGTCGCCATTTGCGTTCACGCGAAAAATTATTGATTTTCTGCAAAAGTTGCCGCTGAACATGAATTGTAAAAATACGTGCATATGATTGTCCTACATATTTGAGGAGAGCTACTACCCTGTACGTTACCTAATTTATCGAACTTTTCAAATTTCACTATTCACGTTACTATTCCATCTATAGGAACGAAAATTAATACAGATATGTAAAATTGAATTCTGAACCTATTTTCTTGTATACAAATTTTTGGTTTTCGCAATAGAAAAATGTTATTGTGCGAACATAAGAAAAATAAATATACCTGCGCAAAACTTTTCCCACTCCACAATTTTTTACGTAGAAGAGCGATTGTAGTCTCATTCGACGCAGAAGAACTGCAGAAACCTCGTAACGAAGGATTTTTTGAATTTCGAATTAGAACAAAATTTATTGTTACATTTGTCTAAAAATTTGTTCCCCAGGTAAATCCTAGATTATTTCTCTATTCTCAGCTTACACATTTACATTACAACTAGGTGAACGAAAATGAATACAGATATGTAAAACTGAATTCTGAACACATTAGCTTCTACAAAAAATTTTGATTTTCGCAATAGAAAATCGCAATTGTAGGACATGTGTAACAATGACTTTTTTCTAGTTTTAAATTCAGAAAAATCCTTCGTTACGAGGTTCCTACAGTCCTTCCGCATCGAATGAGACCACAATCGCTCTCGCGCTTCTACGTAAAAAATTCTGGAGTGGGAAAAGTTTTGCGCAAGTATATAAATTTTTTCTTATGATCGCACAATAACTTTTTTCTATTACGAAAATCGAAAATGCTTATAGAAGAAACTGTGTTAAGATTTAAATTTTGCAGATCTGTTTGCATTTTTGTTCCTCTAGATGCAATCGAAACGTGAACAGTGAAATTTGAAAAAATCGCTAAACTAGGTAAAGTACAGGGTAGTAGCTCCCCTTAACCCAAACAAGTTATGGTACATCAAGCAGTAAAGAAAACAAATTCCTTATATTTCTCAAAAGAGCAATTTGCCTTAAGATTCTTTCCCATTCTATTGTGGACAGAGTCATTTGATTTTCTAAATTCACAACGAGACGCATTGCTAGTAGACACCCGAAAGCTGTCCAAAAATCTTCTTTTGAAGATTATTGCCTTCCAGCTTAGCGAATGTATTTCTTCAGAATCCCCCATAAGCTCTCGATGTGCTTCAAATCGGGAGTGCAAGGTGATTATGCTATTGAACACTAATCAACCAACCCCAGCGTGGGTAAAAAGTATTGCGGATTCTTTCCTGAGTGAGAAGGCGCGTTATCACGCTGAAACTCGGGCCTTCTGATCGTCTTTACAGGCACGTTATCCAACCACGGGAGCAAATGTGTTTCCAGGAACTGGAGGTAAGACGCGGAATTTACCTTCACACTTTCTGATACTCTCAATGGTTTAATCAAATAATTATCGACTATTCCTCGTCAAATCATTATACCTCATCTTCCATGTTGGCGATGAAAAAGATAATGACGCGCTTGAACAATTCTGGCCCAGCCAGTTCCCAAACGGTAGAGTTGCATTCGTCTTATTCAAGATTGTCACCCGCTTCAAATTAGTTGTCATGTACATTTCAGCCCTTTCCAACCACAATACCTTGCATCATGGAATCAAGGGAGGTCGTTTTTCTGGCATAGTGTTCTTCCCCACACTCCTGAAAAGTCCGCATGCATGGATTTCGAAACAGACGAGACATTGGCTCGCTCAAAAACTGCTTTGAATGTGGGGCCAAGTTTTTGAAGGAATTGCCTCTTAACATTACGCAAATCTCAATGTGTCAGACTTCAAAACGTCAACATCCGGCCGTGTCTTCCTCGGTGAAGAATGGGCTCTTACCTCACTATAATGTATCGACATGACGCCCGATGCAATTGGCTGTCAACTTGGAAGAGGTTTCTTAAGCCAACATCTTTACGATAACTCTCTTCTTAGTCTCTGTCAGATCCTTCCCTTCCCCATGATGAAACGATTTCTCCAGCAGCTACTCGTAATAGCTCAGTCAATTTGCAGTTTACGTGTATCTACGCATCCCGAATGCGACTGCGTATTTTGTAACATAATATGAGTGTTGCCAAATCGAATCGGGCTCATCATAGAATTTACAAAAATTGTGGTTAACTCACAATTACTGAGAACATAGAAATTTGGTTACGCAGAGCACGAGATGTAAAAACGAGTTCACTCGAAATGGTGCAAAGCTTGGCTTGGAGTTTCGAATAACCGAAAAAAAATTTTAGCTATCAATCGCGAGGGAATGTTGAAAATCTTGACATATCAATTACGTCAAGTTAAATGAGCAATCCAGTATTACTAAAAAAAACATTGCGTAAACTATTCCGACTAGTAATGTCTGCGTCAGAGAGCTGACAAACTTAAAATAATATGGAATTCTAAGTTGTAAAAAACAGACAAAAACAAAAGCCTTTTCTCTTTCGAATTCAATAAGATTGTATACGGTACATATAGTGTGTGTGTGTATAGTGTAAATGCATATCGAAGGTACTTTCTATTGATTCTGCGACTACTGCAAATATTGATCCTACGACATTCGAGTTTCATTTTAAATTCACTCACTCGTTTTCAACCTATCACGCAAAGAATTTGATTTTACCTTTAAGAAGATTTATGTTCTTTATTGCAGCAGCCGGTGCGCTCATCCCCACAGTCACTTTCGCCGTTCTTTGCTGCGTTTTAACATGCGAAGCCAACCCTCGCGAGTCTAAAGTTGCAGGCAATCCAACTGCAACTACAGCTGCTAATTTGCCTGCTCGATGCGCCACGGGCTTCATTAATTGTGTTTCGGTCGACGAGACTTCAGACGTTCAACTGAGAAACGTAAGTCAAATTAAGGAAACAAATTTATGAACTTTATAATTTAGTTCGTGTCTACCCTTTTCCTCTTCTTTTGACAAGGCGTTCTAAAATAATCGCCCACTATACTACTTTTCCTACTGAAATTGATCCGATACCTATGCACAGGGGTTATAAATAAAGTTTTAAGTTGGAGCTTTGCTTCCTAAAAATGATTTTTTCTGCATGTGGAAAAATTGTCTTATATCTGATCGAAGAAATTTGAAACGATGAACGAACTTAATTTCTTTTGTTCCTCATTCGTCTAGTGATTGAATTCTGTACTTTATGCTATTGGTTGTATGGTAGGTATTTTTTCACGTAATATCACTTCGAGAAATAAAGCAGCATGAGTCCTTTTAGTATGACAACTGTTCTATTTTTCAATACCACGTCCCAGTAGTCAATCTCATCACAACAATTTACATTCACTTGCGTTCCTTATTTGATGATGTTGCCAGACACTGACACCACTCGCACTCGCGTTTGTCTGTATCAGGACAGAGCTCAGCTGCTAAATTGACTAGGCACCATGAAAAAACTGTGAGCTCGTGACTGTTTTACTGACCCTCTCACATCAGGCCTGTGTTTGGTTCTCAGCGTTCGCTCATCTCAAAATAAATCTTGAACGAGTCTCCAGCGGCTCGTGCAACTACGGCGCCAAATTTGCTTGGAACTAAACTTTCTGAAGGACTCGCGAGAGACAACGCTCAGGCTCTGATAGTGAAGAGAACAGCTTGCGCTGAACCAAGTGCTGAGAAAAAAGCTGTCAACTTCATACAGTGTCGAAATATTTCTCCTCCGTTCGCAAGGATAACTTATTTTTTCTGTGTAGTTGCACAAGGCTGTGGCATATCATGCTGTATGACCGTTTTGAAACGTTTTAGATGAGGGCGCTTCAAATTTCAGAAGTCTTTGTACGCTGGCGCGGAGCGCATCAACGTCATTAGGCAGCTGCCGGTCGCCGTTCATGCACAATTAGCGAGCATCGTTCGTGCGCATCAAACGAATGAGAAGCCTAAACGCAGCTCGTTAGCGTCCTCGTCTCCCAGAGTTGCCTCCCTTCGGGAGCATTCACATGTTTAAATATTGCATTTATCTCCCATGAAAACAATAATATTGAGGGGCATATGTCATTGCTTGGTGACCATGCAATGTGACCGAGTGATAATGATGATAAACTGATCTTGTATTTTCAAGACATTTAGGAAAATGTTTCATCAAAGCGATCACTTTACCGAGTATCAGTGAATTGATCCGATGTTCTAGCATGTTGTTTCTTTTCATTTGAAATGATTTCAGAACTTGCTGTTCGGGCCCAACTGAGTTCTTCCATACTCGCTTATTGGTAAGACTCCAATTTCATGTTCTCCTTTAGGGATTAGTGCGCCGATAAATTTTCAAATTTTGATCTATTTGAAAAATCTGCGCGTATGGTCGAGTGTTACAATTTTGTTCTCTTGTTCTTCCGACAGGCTAGGCCTCAATGGCAGCGCAGAGCCCTTCAGCTATTCAGAACAGGTCGTGTTCTAGTACAGTATTGTATTAAATTTGTTTGTGTTGTGGTTCATTAATTTGAAGTTAGAGTTATATTAGGATGATAATGCATTGAAGTGTCTCAATATTTACTTTTTTCCGTCTTCTCTCAATTCAAGTTTCAGCTAAGTTTGAAACTTGGAGGATATCATAACACCGAGTCACAGCAAAAATATTTATTCATATGATCATTTTAGTTTATTTCGTATCTTATGAAGTCTACCAGCGTAATTGTAGAAAATTAATGATTTGGGACCAAAATCATTCAAAATTCAGTTGAGATTTTCAGTTAAGAAATAAATCAGATGTACAAATATTTCAGAGACATCGGCCCAAAAGCAACTCAGCGCATTCATGCCATAACAAAGTACTCTCTCATTTCAACACAGGCTTTCTTTTTTATCCGAAGACCAGATTGGCCTTTTTTCTTCGCGTATAGCCATACTGGAAGCTCCTCTCTTGCGTGACATGTTGAGATTTAGTGTCTCTCCACACGTACTTTACGATAGAGTAGGCATTTTGTGAGAACAGGCTTGAATTGAATCTACATCAAATTATTCGCTGCCCAGAAGTATGTTCATTACTGATCTGTGAATCTAACGAATTACTCATGTGTTCTTAAACGCATGCACTTACCATCCACTAAACCATTATTTAGTCTATCTAAAGTTCATCTACATCACGTTTTCCAACCCAGCGGCTTATGCTTTCCACGAGTCCTAAGCACCAAAACTGTAATTGCTTGCTAAATCCATCTTCGAACTCATTTCATAAATCTATCGTATCGCTAACTTAATTTTCGTAAAACGAAGCCAGTATTTTTACTGAACTCTTTTATATTCCATCTTTACATGTCTGATTCTAACCTTTAAGGAGCTTTTAGTCGTCAAACTTCTAAACCAAACTTGTCCACACCTTTTGATATCCTTTGAGCCTGATTTCAGTATTTTAATCCGTGTTTGACTTTCTTAAATATATACCTACATTATTTCCGATGCGCCACTCGTATAATACAATTTATTTCACGGCTTCTTGGATTCCCCTACTCTACCTTTTGAGTAGATCTCTAATTAATAAATTACGCCGCAACATCACCACGAATTATTATGACTCAGCTAATAACACATGATCTTTACAATAAGTTCTAGGTCATAACTTAAAAGGTTTACCTACCTATTTACACTCTCTGTATACATGTCCCTGAATACTGACACGCATATTACAACCATGTTCGATCGCATTACAACCATGATTCTGATTCGCTCGCTTTTTTCCCCCGATAAAATTATTACAAAGTATTGAATAATTGTCAGGAGTTTTGTGATTCCCCTATAAAAGATTTTTGTCCCGTGAAAGTTTCATTTGCTGTCTCTCTCATAGAAATAAAATATCCGTAACTCTTGCCAGATTTTAAACCTGGTATCTCGCATCAGAATTTTGCTTTTGGTCTACAAAGTAGGACAGTCTTTTCCAGTGAGAAATAAGATCAGAAGACTCTAGATCTCCACATCCTTGGTTCTGAACACGTGTTTTCCGTGCGTCGTTAACTACGAGGACGTAAACAAGTTTTGATCGGGCAGGATGCTGATCGAGCTCCATACGCGAGAACTGATTTGTACAAGAATCTATAAGTTACTTGATCTACGACATCTTATTTAGTGTGAAACCCAATGGGAATGATTACTCCATCTGGAAGATCAGGCTCTTCAAACGTGTTCTATTCGGCCGGCAGCCCTCCAATGTGGCATCTCCGTATGAATTAAAAATAATTAATAGTGCACACATCCAGACTACCTATCTCATTATCGGCATCAGATTAGAAGAGTACGCTCATTCATGTAGATTAGATTATTTCGCTATGTAGCTCGAAATTCATCCCATTCCAAGCAGGGATAGAGCACTAAAAATGGCTGATCGTATGGACCTTAAATACGCAGTCAATTTTTCTTCAATGTCTCGAAAGTAATTCTCGCAAACTGCATGGTTCAATTCAATTTATAAACATTGTCAGAAATGTTGTGAGTAATTTTTGTAAGTAAGCGAGTACATGATGCTGGAGGCGTAGGATTAAGCAATTTGTTTCTAAAATTTATGAGCACATTTTAACAACCCTAAATTAATGCATAAGTAGTACTTTGAATCCGAGAACTTAATTTTCGCACACACTTTCTGTTTTCCCTTCATGTATTTAAGGGGATCCCCCGAAATTTTTTTTTCATCCGATTGGTCTGAAATTTGGTCAGTATGTGTATTTTCGCAAGACAAACATATTTGAATCATAAAATTTTTTGATTTAGGCCTAAGTTTTTCCGAAAAATTTGAAATATTAGTTTTTAGGGTCATTTTTATACCTATTTCAAAAGAATAAAAGTCATTGAGTTTTTGTGCTAGAACAAATTCAAAGACAGTTTTGGAAAACCTTGGAACATTTCTAACAAAGATATATTCAGAAATTTTGTATTTGATTTTTTTATATGTGTGATATTTGACCAATAAATAAAAAAAAACGAAATTTTCTGCATAAGTATACTTTTGCAGTATAATCTTTGTTAGAAATGTTCCAAGGATTATAAAACAGTCTTTGTTTTCTTCCTAGCATAAAAAATCAATGACTTCTATTCATTTGAATGTTGAAAATTAGAGGTTTTGGGTCTAAGCCAAAAAAACAAATTTTTGGTTGAAGTGTAATGTAAGGACAATTTATGTAATTGAATAATGTTTTCATTTTTATTTCGACAATCTCCATGCATAACTTCATATTCACACTGTGATTTGTACTTTGAAAAAATAGAAATAAAAAAATTTAAAAAATGAATTTTTTTTATACAAATTTTGAAATTTCATATTTGTAGTCTGATTCTTATGAAATTTGACTATAATATGTAACTTTTCAAAAGAAACACAATTTCTTTTATTTATTTTTTCGATTCAGGCCTCATTTTGTTGAAAAAATTTGACAAATTGGTTTTTTAGTTCATTTTTGTTGATATTTCAAAAGAATGTAAGTCATCGAGTTTTTATGCTAGAACAAAACAAAAGACAGTTTTAGAATCCTGGAAGCATTGCAAACAAAGTTACAGTAGAAAATGTTCCATTTCCCTTTTTTGTCTTTTTATATGAGGTCGAAATGGGGTCGAAAATTCGGAATTTTTTGTCCCCTTACACCCCTCTGGGGGGATCTAGTGTCCGTATCGCCATAAAATTTTAGGACCGAATAGTCCACCACCTGAGGGTCCTTTTTCAACAAAAGCATGAAAAATGCTCATCGGACCGACAGGGGCCTGGGAGGACCCCTCTTAATTCCACAGTTAAGAAATCCGAAGACGAACCTTCCCTGAATCTTTCAATTGTAAGGAATTTTTGGTGATAGTCAAGTTCTCCAATAAATGAGACTGCGCATTCCGTGTTCCTCAAAATTTACATCCCGGTTCATAAATTTTTGTAGACATCTTCATCAATAAATTAACCAATACATTCAGCAAGTAGACTCCAACATTCTGCCAAAGCGTGTTGAAATGAGTTCAGAAGGAAGCGTGAAGAAATAGAAAGTAATTCGGACCGACAAGATGCTCATTAGAAAACTGCCTCCCGGAGCGCCGCCCGACGGCCTGGTGACAGTCACCATCTCTAAACGCACTAACTTCTAATGAGTTCATTAAGGGGATGATGCTTCGTCTGAGGTTTCCTTTCCCCTCATTTTCTTACACTTCGCACAAAACTTTGATAAGAATTTATGTTTTCTTCCAATGGCTGGAAGAGGCAAGTGAAGTAACAGTGAATGAAATACGGAAGTAACATTGTGAATGTGTGGCGTCATACATGTGTGGTGAATTTGAGTAAACGCGGAAACGCGGGTATGTGAGTGTACTCGTATTTCTTCTCCCCGCTAAGCTCACTGCGTCCAACTTTTTCTGCGTATCATGTAGTTTAGACTACAGTAAAATGAAAGACGGAATACTTGCACTTGTGTTTGTACTAAGTCATTCAGAACACTAGGTGCAGTAGGCAAGTGATACATTTTTCAAAAACATCCTGAGGTGTGGCAATTTGTGAGCGACTTGTCAGAGCGAACACCTATTTATAAAAAACTTTTGTGGATTAATTGATAAAATTTGACGTGAATTCTTTAATTTCACCAAATTCTCGAATAAAGAGTTCATCAATGCTGGCTAATACCTGAATTTATGTAAAATGATAACAACATTTGCATTTCAACGATAAAGAGTGTCTGTACAGTGGAAGTACGAGTAACCAGTGCGACATACTTTTCCCAGTTCAACTGCATGAAGAGTCCGATAGAGATTTCGTTTAATTTTTTTGATATCCCTCGATTGTGATGTCACTATAGTTTCTAGAAATTAAACCTGCTGAGGTTGTTGTCCTCCTAATATTTGCCCAGCTAAAATTTTTATATCAGATTGGAGAGTTGCGAGCATAGAGGAGCAATTTCCATCTTAGATGAATTAATCAGGGGCTTGCTTACAGAATTTGAAGGTTCCGACATGCATACTTCTGTGCAAATTGGATAAAATCAGAATAATTTTTCATCGAGTCAATACTGTGAAATATTTTGGTTTACTTCTTTTACGAGTGTATTAGAAAATACCAGAGCGCGTGTAGCGATGACATCAGACTGTTGTATAGCAGACCCAAAATTAAACATTTATCTGTAATACACATATATAAAGCGCGAAGCTCGAAAGCATTGCAAGTTTACATTGCATTCCGCTCCAAAACATATTGTTCTCGAACAATGCGGATTTAGAGTCCGAGGCACCCATGGAGCTCATCAGCAAATGACTGTAGTCAGAGCGGGGCAGTCCGTCTCAATACAAGGGGTGATGTTACTGGGAGCGCCCTCTAATGGCGACCGTCATCAATCACTTGAACTCAACTGAAGAGCGTGTAGTCGTCATTTGTAGGCAAACACGAAGCTACAGGTGGTATGTGAAAACCAGGCCGTAAATTTCCGCTGCAGAACACCTGTAGTATTTGAGAATTGGATAAATTAACAACAATCTCCCCATTATACAGTACATGACTTTCTACTTCGCAGATATTCAATGAAATGCGTCGAGGCATGCACGTATTTCATTCCGCAGAGCACATTATTTCGACCTTTGTTGCTATCATAGAAAGCTTCGTACCAGTTGAATATTTTACAAAAATTTTATAAAAATTACAAATATTTGAAGGGCCAGAATTCAGACCAAGGCTGAACAAGATCACAATTGCATCAGCCAGTACTGGATATATTACTGATATTTCTGCAAAAGTAGACTTGTTTTCTGAAAATAAAAAAAGTGGAGATACATGTGATAAAATATGATTAACTATTTATCAAATCATTATCAATTTCCTATGAACTGTTGCAGAACCAAAATGATGGTTTATTGAATTTCAAACATATCTTTGTGACTTTTAAAATACCAGTGAGTTCTATTTGACTCTGAGCTTACAGTT
Source organism: Platorchestia sp. MABIK (assembly GCA_014220935.1). Classification (NCBI taxonomy): domain Eukaryota; kingdom Metazoa; phylum Arthropoda; class Malacostraca; order Amphipoda; family Talitridae; genus Platorchestia; species Platorchestia sp. MABIK. The sequence goes on from JACJUY010007031.1 coordinate 20,802, forward strand.
GCAAATAAGTTTTCTACAAAAAATTCCGACGAAAGTGAACAATACCAAATATATCTATGTTGAAATGATATATCAGTTCTTAAGTTTTTACTTTTGTAGTTGTAATGCCAGATAAATTCTATATTGATACACCAAAACATAAAATGAATAACAAGTATCATAAAACATGCAGATTGCTTACGCGTGTGGATAAAATCGTAAATTTATCCTCATTCATTCGATACAAGCTTTTATTAAATTAATTGCCCAAAACACTCTGGAATGTGCAAAGAAATATGAAAAATCAATTGGGTAAGCAATAACTATTTCAGATATTCAAGAAAATTTTTTTTGGTTGTCTCAGACGCGAAGCGTTAAGGTAATGCAATGCAATGTTCTATATTCAGCATCTCAGTCTCCACCAAGTTAGAAAATCATCCGTAAAATTCTCAAACTTAAAACTACGAGTTAGAAAGAGCAAAGCTTCCAATTAAATAGGTGGGATAAATCATTTGCAAGCCAGGCAAGCTGAGTTTTTATTCTTTCGATAAAAAATTAAGTTGGGAAGTGTTTTTTAATGTAGTCTGTATTAAGTTATTGGCGTTGGCATTCTGCACATCGTAAATTTTTATTCTTCCTGATCCTACAAATAAAAAAACATAATTTATATCACTATCCCTGATACCATCTGCGTTCCAATATTCCCTTCATTGCTCTCTAAAAAGTTACACTTTTCTCAAAGGGCAAAATGTGATTTTACAGATTTTTTCCAAGCCACTGCAATGAAGGAAAACAATTAAGGAAACTTAATTTCACTTACAAGAAACCTTTTCCATTTAGTTAATTTGAATAGACTGTGTAAAATGAGTAGGAGAGAAAAGATCAGTTTCTAATTTTGTGGGCATTGACTTCAGTCATTTTTGTACGACTGTGAGGACATTTGTTTACTCCAATACTTTTCGTTTTCTACCATTTAGAACATTTTCTGGCCTCTATTGTCAATATTTTCTAAATTCCTTAATGAAGAATTTGTATTTTTTGTTACGTCAACACGCTGAAATTTTTAGTTTGCATAAATGTTTTTTTCATTTTCAGTTTCTTCCTTCAAGACATATATCCTCCCTTTCGTCACCAGAGCTCCTCAGTTTTCTATTCACATCTGGTTACCCGGCATGGGAATGCGTGATCCGAGCAGTCGTTGATACACGTAGAGACAATCAATAAATTGAAGAATTATGTCTGCTCAACCTGAGCTGAAATATTAGTGCTTCAAATAGAGATGGATTTATTTCTGCTCTCTTTATTATTTGTTTATTTGCAGCAGGACTACTTAATACAATACGTAAAATATTTGAATACTCTTTTTTCGAAAAACAAATGTTATGAAGTAGCTTCATGAAATATGAACATCTCATACGTTTATAAAGAATCTCCATATTTACGATGAGCAGTTCAGTTTTCGGTCTTGACATCGTACGTTAACACATTTTTATTGCTATGTTAGGGTAAAGCTCTATCCTGCCCCCAGTTCACATAGCAAAACCACTACAGTACGCTTACCTTGAACCTAATCTACATATCGTTACCTAAGCCTTCCTGTTGGAACTCGGCTACACTAAATGTATACCGAATGACCTCAATTTTCATTGCACTTGATGCACTTGATGAACTTCACAATTAAGAACCTGTACATCACGTAGCAAATTTCATACAGTTAGTTCCAAGAAGAGGGATTATTGTGGGTCGGCAAGAATGTAAGGGCGACATCGAGTGTTGAAGTATCGTCAGACTCGAACATTTTGTAGACAAGGTGGCACAGAGGTGGGTGAAAGGAAGCAACGAGCTCATTATCAAGGCAGTAGCCACTATAACGAAATAAACTGGAATGAAAACGTTAATGTAAAATGATGTACAATTTACCAGTTTCAATTCAATGAAAATAAGATTATAATTTTTGGAATTAAAACAAACGGAACTGCTTAAACTTCAGTGTAAAATTACATCAATTACATTTTTTCTGAAATTGCTTCTTCTATTAAAACAGTAATCTCTCACAAGAAAATGGCGGTTAGAATAAAAAAGTCTGAGCACCTTCTGTCATACTGAATTGGAACCCAGGACCATTGAAAAACTTTTATTCTTTTCATGTTGAGCCATACCTGTTCCTTTAAAATTTTTAATTGCATTGCAGTTGCTTTACTGAAAGGCCTGAAATTTTGTATTTGGGTGTTCAATACAAGCTAACCTGGCAAAATACCGTGAATGTCTTTAAGCCACACCATAGTTTGATTAAGCTGAAAGGACCTGAACTACTCTTATATGAAGAAACCAATGACTTTTTGTGATTCGTTCGGGAACAATTGGTTTTGAACCAACGTTAGATTGCAAAAATATAAAACTTCACAGGTTAAACTTTGATTTTCACGCACATCTCCCGATCCATTTTTTTGGCGTGGACGAAGACGGTAGGATTTTCTCTTATCAACCATTGTAACATTGGTCCTCTTAAAACGTAACTCAACTCTGATTGGGCATGTGGGCATTGTAGAGTTAGCCAGCCTTGAGAGGTTTTAACCACTATATAGCTGTGGCAACACTGTCGTATAGTTCCTTCCTTGCGCATGTATACACTTCAAAAACAAACATCATTTAGCACAAGGCGGTTTTCATTCGTTCTTGTTCAAAATTTCAGTTCTACACGCTTTCTTTTCCGACGTTTAATTCCATTATCGCAAGTGTAATAGGACAGTCGAAAATATTATTTTTGAGCGTCGTTGAAAATATTTTTGGCTCGATTTCACCTGAACGAAAGCAGCAAAAACGTTCTTCACTTTGAAAAGAGTGTAATAAAAACAAAGAAATGGAATTTAAATTTCGAAGAGCTGCTCGTATACATGCATCAAAATCAGTGGTAAATGTACATACGTTACAGCTTTAATGATCTACTGAAGCTCTTTTCTTAATTTGCAAAAATGTTCAATTTGGAATAAAACAAGTTTCACGGAAAAAAAGTTCGTTCAATAAGTCTTGAAATCTTTCATCGACGTCTAGCGTAGCCGCATTGGGTCGCGTTGATGCGTGCCCGCTCGATATTCATCTTCAATGTTGATGGCGTGAGCGAGAGAAGGTCGGGCGGTTGCTGGTCTCGGTAGCTCATAAAGCCCCGGCGTTACTGCCTATCCTCGGTCGCTCGTCTTTGAGGCGTCTCTGATGCACGGCCCCTAATGCTCTCCTGGCTTATCTCGAGGCCTAATAAATAATACTAAAGCAGAGTTTTGTGACGCTCTAAAGAGCATGTAACTCCTTCTCCAGTTGATGACGATGCTCTCGGTAGCTTGATTTGATCTGCCTGTTCTGTCATAGTGAACGAAAGTGAGTAAATTTAGTTCAAATGAAGAGAAAAGGAACCGTCCCCACTGAGAGCATGCAGAGACATAAATCAGGCTGATACAGCTCATGCCGAAGCGTATGATCGGGCAATACAAATACTCGAGCTATTCTCACTGTTAATTCTTCGGCAATGCAATACTTTGTGAAACCAAAAATTTCTTTTGGTCTTACAACATTTTTCAGGCCCAAGATAAAATTCACTTGAGGAGGTAAAGGCAGCGGGATGTCAGCTCGTAATTTATTTTCTAAGCAGTTGCGTGAAACAGGAGCTGCATAATTTGAAGCCCTTTCTACTTGATCAAATGAAAATGAGATCAAAGCTCTCAACACCATTTGCTCTTTGACGGTTCAATAGATATTTATGAAAGTTATTGAAGTTGATTTCAGTTAAATGTTCATGCTGAATTAAGTTAAGAAAGTTAGAACATTCGTTTACGTTGACTTTAGTGTGTACAATAATTAGAACCTTTAAAATATTTATCACGGTCTAATTGTTGACAATAAACATTAGGACACTCATCTTCCAGAATAATAGTTTGTGTGTACGTTCAGCAATGGAAATGTAAGAGGAATTGCGAAGGAATCTACCAAATACAGTCCACAAACTTATGAAAAGGCTCTTATTCCATCGCTGAAACTAACGCAGCTTTCCTTTAAAAGTAGGCCTGTGTACCTTGAGACATAGTTGAGCAGCCCTTATACTGCATTATATAATTGGTGCAGCGTGATCTATCTCTTAAGTACCGATCATTGGACGTAAAAATTCCACGAACAATTGTTGCACAATGAAATTATTGTGTGCCATCCAGAATGTTAATCTCGATCGCTCATTGCGTTGTTTGTAACAATACGTATGGTAAGGAAGCAATTAATCAGCGATGAATAACATTAATCCCTGTATTTTACGAAAGAGATGAAATTCTTTACGATTGGTGGGAGCTGGGCATACTATACCTTAAAACAAAGTCATCTGATTTCTTAAAGAACTCAGAAAACAATACTCTTTTGTTAGTTTTTATTTATTTATTATTCTTTCTGTGTTCGTTTACGTCAAAGCACTTTTTAGTCTCATTGCAATAATCAAGATTCAAGGGGACATTTGTTACCTGACCAACCTTGGATCTGCTACCTGACAACTGGATGCAGTGTCGTGCACTCCTCGGGATCTATTTCAATTGAGAAGGATATGACTCGCCGATGGGATATGAAGCTGTCAATACAGAAACCTTGAACGTGGTTTAGCTTCACTAAATGAGAATTTAAGACGTTCTACTATTGTTTTAGATGTCGTGTGAATGCGTAACGAATACATCGATCGTTGGAACGACGTTTAAATATTGATGTATAACTAAAATAATGTTAATGCCATGCGTAGTATCCCTGAAACGCTGAAACTTTAAGTATTAGTTTAATAACTCGAACTAGGAGTTCATCAACGCAACAAGTTTGGTAAAAAGAAAAGCAGTTCTGGAAATTTATAAGAAGTTCTTTGTCCAATGAGAAATGAAGAAAAAAATGAATTAGTCTATTTATCGGAGTTGAACTTGATGAAATTTCTTTATTTTGTGAGCAAGAACTGTAAATCATGTAAAATCTAGCGCTCAGACAAGCATAAGATTACTCAAGCACAAACTGAAGGTACAACTATGTTCTGAAATACAAGTGAAAGGAATTTTTCTACTAGCAAATTTAGTTAGAAAACGTAATTTAATGATTTTTTGCTTAAATACTACGAAATATAAATTTTTATCATTAATTCACTAACTTTGATTTTCAGAATTAAATTAAATTGCTTATGAACGCCTCCAATACTGTGTTAAAGTATGAAAGAAAATCGAAACGCTTCAGCACACACCGATTTGTAGTTAATGAGAAACAAATCTGATTCCAAAAGTTCCGGTATCGATTTGTAAACACAACATTTGGTCAAAATGTTGAGATTATTAAAGGTCGAGATTTTTAAGCCGCTGGTAATCGAATAATTTTTGCTCAAAAGCATCCCAAACAATTTGAAGAAACGCTGTAGCAGCTCGGACTATTCGAACGAAGAACTCAACACCCCACCACCACTCTATAAAATGACATTAGCACACCTCGCAGAGCGACAGTGACGGAGCCAACACTGCTGCTGGCAAACCATCGATTACATCGATTCTGCTGCTGGCAGAATCTATCCTAATTAAAAACATGAAATGTGTACAATTTTTTACTACATTTAATAAAAAAATTTATCAAATGTCTGGACAATATGTTACAATTTAGTTTGTCAGAAAATTTACAAATTTTTCAGAATTTTAACTTTTTTTGGTTTTATCATTAGAAATTTAAAATGGGTACTGATATGTTGGCCAAATCCATTTCATAATTAGGTGAAAAATATGATAACAAAACACACATGATTCGAACATCATTCACGAAATTCCCAGTCACGTTTATTGCACTTTCTTCAGTTAAATTAAACTAGACTAATTAAGCCATTTTGGCAACTAAAATGCGAAATGAAAATTTGCTGGGATTAATCATTTCTGATTCACATAACTTCGCTGTGTAATAATTTAAAAGGGTGAAAACACGTTTAAGACCCCTCCATGAGTTCTCATAATTCGTTTAAAACTGTTTTTATTTCGTTAAAGTTTTCGTCGGACATAGATACTGTAATATTCTTATTATTAATAGTAACATTTCCAGTCTGTACCAGGCAATGAGAGTTTTAAAGCTAAGCTTCAAACTTTTAAAGGCTCAGATTAGATAGAACACATGTTGGAAAACGGACTTTCGAATGACAAACGTTGGAGTTCAGACAACGCAAACATGATTCAAATATTTACAAGCATTTGATTTGGATTGTAAAACGTTTACTCACCTATGTCAGCATTGAATTCGTGTATTTAACCAAGGTTGAGAGAAGTGCTTCACTCCATTATCAATTAATTTTGATCGTAAAATTGTCTTTCATTTTGACCAACAAGCCATGCAAGGCAGATTTTTTGTGGGATCCAAATCCAGAGATTTAGCTGTCCAATCAAGAGCTTTGACATTGTGCGAGGCAAACCATGTCTTTACTGTGTGTATAAAAAGCATCATCCAGTTGGAAAATAATCGTATCTTTATCATGCAATTGAATAAATAGAATGCCTTTCCAGTCTTTAGTTTGCTCGATCGTATTCTGATTTCTCACCATTTCAACTAATTTGGTTTCACCATTGGAGTAAAATGTTTCCCTAATCATGAGCGACCAATCACAACCCTCCTCGATCTCTCCAAATGACTGTTGGAAAAAATATGTTCGGTCTTTCTCAAATCATGCTAATATGATGCATTCGACTAATCTCAATCCTCTATTTTTCATCAAGTCTAAGTGATTCTTTTTTCACCCATTTTCTATTAGTCACTTTTCTTTGCAGGTGCTGATGCCACATTTCTATACACGTAATAAAATTTTTTCAGCTGTGTGAAACCTGAGGAACTTGTCTTGATGTACAAATTAAGTTTAGACAAATCTGATTATTTGTTGAGCTTTTATCACTCTTTGGAGCCTCTGTAAACAAACTGCGGAAGGCTGTGGGGAACAATAATTTTGGTGAACGATTCGTGCGTCTACGGTTACCAAACACCTCAGTCTCCACCAAAATCTTGAATCTATTAATCTGCTTAGCAGGTTAAAAAAACAGATTCTCTGAATACGAGAATATTACTTTTGTAAAGTTCTAGAACTTTTGCTCTTTTACATAGTGCAAAAATTTGACTTTCAGTATTTGACATGTTAGTCTCAAGTTTGCTCACATCACCTATCTGATAAATTTTTTGTTGGAAAATTTCTTTGAGTGAGGAGTGTCGTTCATTATCTAATTTAATTACAGAATTGTTTTGTATTTAAAGCTCTTGTATTGTAGCAGTTGTGTTGAATTCAGTTTCTTATCGCTTCTAGAGAAATTCTGGAGGGGCCAGGGTTTCATCACCCTAGATTCATTAGAGATAGGTCGCCCGCAGTTGAGCATCTGATCTGTGGCGCTGGTCGGGTTTGTGAGGTGCTGCGCTCAGGTTCCTAGTGTTCGGTATCTTGCTTGGTTCTTGTCGAGGCGTCCCCTTCTTAAATTTCCCATTCTCCACCTCCACTTCTGCGTCAGTTCTTCCTTGAGTTCTATCGTTTACCTAAGTTTGTGTATAAACGTGTATATGTGGTTTCATTTTTTCACTTTAATCTGTTTTCTCAAAGCTGTTCGTCTTCAATTAAGTGCCCTAAATTCTTAAACCTATAAATCAGGCTGCTAGTCTGACTCTTAACTTGAAGGCTCCACCTGATTGACGAGTCCCCATGCTTTGACGTGGTTTCCTTTTACTTTAACTTCAAGCTTCATTCTTTAACTTCAATCTTTGTCTTCAATCGTTAACTTCAGACTTTAACTTCAAAATTTAACTTCAAAGTTCAACTTTCACAAACTTTCACTTGAAACTCCCACTTCACAATTCAACTTTACACTTCAACTTCACATTTTAACTCACGTCAACATGCACACTTAATTTTATTTGAAGCATTATCCAACATATTTTCTTTAAAGTTTCAACACTTTTGGATTGTTCCAAGTGTTACTACACTGAGTTGCACCATAAGCTCAGGTGCATAATACAAATGAATGCACTAGGTTTGTCAATTTGAGATTGAACGGGATGAATAATAAATACCAAATTTTAGTGTGGTCTTTCCACTTGAAATCAATGAAGTGTGATTTCTTCCGCAGTATCCTCAAAATCATCTTGACGCAGTTGGTCTCCTGTGGTTTCTATTTTGGAACCACTTCAGAGTTTTGCTTGGCGAGAGTAATTACCTGAGCAATTTTCTTTAACTTTGCCTTTATTAGACCTTCATTTGATTATATTCATGCATATGCGGTCTTAGTGTATTGTATCAGTGTTTATCTAGAATTCAATAACTATTTTCAGTTGGTATTCACACATGAAGGTGAACTTTTTTTGATGGGTCAAAATTTGGTCTGGGTGTGGACGTCGAAATCCCGAATTTCTTGCAGGCTTTGTGCCTGCTGCTCCAGGTCTGCAGGAAGCAGACCTAGATGTGAAGCAAACGAAATTTTATCATATTTAAAAAATTTTCACTATTAAAGAATCAAATAGATTTGTGCAATCAATATTAAATTTCAAAAATTATCGTTGAGGCAAATGCAAATCAGAGTACGCCGTTGCGATGCTTCCTGAGATTTAAGCAAAAGGTACTTAGTTTGAGTTCATTTTTAACGCTTGTGTTATCGCGAATTAAACTTTGAAGTGGCCGTGAATTATTTGGCTGTCGCAATCAAAACAAGTTTTACCTCTTGCAAGAGATTTTGCACGAGGGCTATATCGACCAGAGTGATTTTACCTAATACTTTTGATGTTGTCAATAAACGAGAAAAATATTATATTAATCCACTCCACGACTGTTTTTTTTCCGTTAACGATTGTGTGGGGAAAACTAAAATTTCTCATATTTACTTCAACATACACCTGCAGTACTTGAAAATTACATGTTTTTTGAGAGTCCAAAACCTTCAAGGTTTTGAATTTGGCATTAAAATTTGAATGGTCGTGCACTGGAGGAAACAATTCTAATTATTTAAGAACAGTGTCAAAGTGGTTTATGTGTGTGTATGTGTGTGAGAAAGAATACCCTATATTCACTACCACCACTTTATTTGAACGACATGCTGCAACTAATCATATAGAACGTAACCAGATAAATAGGTATTCAACTCGCTGACGGCCTAGGATACTCAACTAAATATATGATTTAGACTTAAATAATATAAATAAATTATCACAGAACTTTTATTATCTATTCACAAATTATTTGACCTAATTTTTAGTTATCTAGTGAACACATTCAGTCTTAACGTGTGAACAGTGCGCTTCCACAATTGAAAACTTCTGGAGAATGATAACTTTTATTCAAGTATTCGTACGGATTATTGAACTCACACGTCCCGTCGCACCCAATGTAAATAAGCGCACTAGGAGTTCACTCTGTCCTTGATGTGTTATTGATTGAGCATAAAATAAGGCTTCATTGTCAGTGACAACTCTATTGACGCTGTCAACGCTTACTTGGAATTTCGATTGTAAGCTGATGAAATTTAGCGATAAGCTTTGAATTGCAAATTTGAAACTACGCATTTATGAGGTCTCACGTTCAACATTATTCAATATTTTATTCAATATTCATTACATCATCAATGCGCGGTACCTAGAGCACATGTCCTGAATGAGTCTGAGGTATCGAGAGAACGTTTTTCGCGCATCTGACCCAATTTTTGTATATCTAACAGCTCACCATATAAAGCTAAGTTTACTTCTGAGCACTGTACGCAGCGTGGAACACAATTAAAAGTTTCTAATTTTACATGCTTAAATGTAAGAATAAATTTCAACGACTGAAAGATTAGACTTAGTAATCTAATTATGACTGATTCTCTCACTATCTATTTAAAATGGTTCAAGAACATCTCTCATTGAACTTATCAGATTTTACTATTTCGTATGCAGATTTTTATAACCATGGTCTTTGGTCAATTTTGCATCGATTAATCGCATGTGTGATTCCCGGTATCTCTTCATGTGAATGACAAAAAAAGCGAAATATAACGTTCAGTTAAAATTCTACTTATACACACGAGTAATTATTGTACTCACTCTATAAATGAACGAGTTGAACTCAATTTTTTATTTTTAAATTCAAAACAAATTTTGTTCTCCACTTTCAAAATTAATTGATGGAACCACATCCCATGTGTGGTTGCGTGTGTAACCGTCTTACGTATCACACAACAGTTTTATGTATCATATTTTTAAAATGAGAAATCAGTAAAATGACAGTCACAAATAACATGATCAAGGAACAACTAACGATAAAATTGAAAACTCTGTCGAGGTAAGGAATAATTCGACGAGGAATTAGCCCTAACGCCATGTTGGTCACATGGTGATCACCTGCCGCTCAAATGGCTCCACATCTTTTCGCAGCCTCGTTTCCGTCTTCACAGGTCGTGCATTAAAACTTAGGAGGCAGTGACCATAAAACAAGGATTTAGGGAGCATTACCTCGCCAAAACGAGATTACTTTTAATTACGCATCCGAAAAAAGGGCCTCAAATTCACAATCAGCTCTGGTGCGACTATTTATTTGTGAAGCCCGACATGATAACTTCACAACTTTCTCGTGCTCAGAGTTTCACTAATTTTTTATATTTTTCCTTGGGTGAATTACTTTTTCTATCCTTGCAATGAATGAAAAAATTGAAAAAAAAGACGTATTGTTCTCTTAGCGAAAATTAGGTCAATAAAGCAATCCCTAGCTCCTTATTCTTTGCTGGACGAAAGCGAGCTAAGATTGCCCACCTCTCCGCATGATTTCCGGAAAAGTTTCCCGTTAACGGTCCTTTGAGGCAAAGCAAGCTAATATGAGACGAGAAATTTTCGGAATAGCGCCATAAATTTTGCAAACAAGGTGATTACGGGCGCCATAGCTCGCTGAGCAGCTCTGCCGTCACATATCATTTTACGGCGGCCCTTTTGCGGAGAACTCAAATGTTCTCGCCAGAACGCGTGCATGACAATGATTACCTTGGAGCCGAGGACTTTAAAAGCTGTCTGGCTCTTCTGACAGCTCCTTTAGATCATTATGTGCTCACATAGAAGAAATAGGGTTTTCGAGGTACAGTTTTAATCCCTTTGAAACATTGGGCAGTTTCTATTTAACTGTTTCAGAAGGCACTCATACATTTTGCTTGTATGTTTCTCGTAAATATTATAAAAACTTATCAAGACTATGACGAAAGAGCAATATATCTAAGAATCGTTCCTGAGAAGGGGCCACAGTGTTTTATGATAGCGGACAATATGGTAGACTGGGGATGTTCGTATTTGGTTTAACTTAGGACAATATTCCCTTCAAGCTTCAATTTTGTCATGGATTCCCAAGAGTTACTCAATGCAGATTTTGCACTCAATGCAGTTACTCAATGCAGATTTTGCACTAAATGCAGTTACTCAATGCAGATTTTGCACTCAATGCAGTTACTCAGTGCAGATATGTGACTCACTGCAGATTTTGAGTTTGTTGAACAATTTTCTAGTCATGTTAAAGCAGGTTTCTGAACTCTGAACAGGCTTCAAGTTCGTACAATTTCAAGAAGAAAGATTTTCTGAAACGGATACCTGGTGTTGTGCATCCATATAGATAATTCAATGTACACATTTTATCCAAATACAGAAAACGGTAAATAAAACGATCTTCCGGAGTGACAGAAACCTCAAAACTCAGTCGTTTTCGAGAAATGATACCTTGGAATAATTTTAAATTCCCGTAGGAATAGGCTAAAGCGTGCGCCAACAGCCTGTCCAAGAAGTTAGATTTTAATCGTTGGTTGCACTGTAAGCCTATTCCTAAGGGAATCTGAAATTGTTTCAGGTCGTCATTTCTCGAAAGCGAAAGAGTTTTGAGGTTTCTGTCATTCTGAAAATTGTTTTATTTAGCGTTTTTCTGTATAAGGTTAAAATATGTGTATCGAATTACACACCCTGTGTATGTAGGATATCTCTTGAAAGTTTTGAACGGCCGAATATTACTCACACAAATATTGTTTCATCCAGGTATAACTGCCATTTTAGGGAGTCTTTAAACCTCAGCACATAGTCAATGAAATAGAGGACATAGCGGGAGAAATATGGAAAAGATCTCATCCATCATGAACAAACAACGTGCTATTAGAGTGATAAAGAACGATCGTGAATTGTTGGTGTCGGTCACATGCGTCAAAGATTATTAAATTTGAGTCACCTATAAAATTGTGACTGTCGGAGGCCTTACTCGAGACAATCTCACAGTTCAGATGACGAACACTACATAGTGCTATTCACACATGATGGTTAGATGATGTTTTCGTGATTGCAAAACCTGAGTACAATCAGCAATAATTTTAGTATTGTTGCTTTAGACTTAAAAAGAGACCTATGCTGATGAAAGCCACCACAAATTGTTACTCGACTGCCAGCTCAAAACGTGCGTTAACAATCATCTGCATGGAAATAGTTTTCGAGATTTGAAACTGAAAACTATATCAACTTTGGATCTGACAACCCAATGACAAAGATAAAAAGGAGTTGAAGTTTATCTTAAGTGACAGATATCGCAGTCAGATAATTTTTTTTCAGATGAACCAGTTGGAAATAAAATTAAAATAAAAAACATCGAATGAATACCACATAATGTTGACCTTTATAGGAGTTTCGAATCTCTTGAGCCGTTGACAATAAGGGTGTGCAGTTCGTCATAGCAGTGTGTCTATCGGACCTGACTCCGTGCGGGAAACGCGGGTTCGAGTCTCGGCGCTGGTGGCGATTTTCTCTGTTGGGTATAGGAGAAAAAATTGTAAGCAAAATACCCCAACCCACTCTACCCAGGTGTCTGAAATGGGTACCGGTCTTTGACCGGGGGAAAGCGTCATGGCGTCCTGGTGTTGGTTATAAGGCATTTGAAAAACCAATGTAAAAGGTGATATGTATCATGCTTCAACTGGAAATAAAGCATCTGCTGCTGATGTTTGTTTGTTTGTTTGTTGTTTGTTTGTTTAACGATTAAATTACCCTAACACTCAGGGATTATTGAATCGTTAGTGCTTTAAGGTAAAGTGCTTTAATTACATGTTGCAACTTGATGCTCATTTGCTGTCAAATTCAAGTCCTTTTAGGTACATAAAGATTAATATGATACTCAGTTTTCAAAACGATACACTCAATTAAACAAAGTATAGAAATCTTAAAGAGAAATAGTGAAGCATGCTTTCAGTTAGAAAATGGTAAGACTATTATGATATTGAAAATTGAATACACTTTCATCTGGATAACAACCATAAAACTGTTTTTACTTCTCTGTTGGAATTGAATACGTTTGTGTTAGATATTGCTCAATGCTTTATAGGTCAAATGTTTTAATAATTCTTCAAGGTGTTTCATCATACCTTCTCCGTAAGATTGAAACGATGACTCATCAAAGTACGTGGCAAAACTATAATTTTTCTGAGGCAAATAAGTCCCAAATTAAGACATATTTTGAGGTTATGTAGTTCTGTGATTGCAACCACCGGCCAAGTCCAAGATTTTTGGTGAGTGACTGAAAATTTTCATCCCGAATCGCGATATAGTCGATGAATTTTATTATACGTTGAATAACATTAAGTTATCAGTCGCATTCGAATTGAAACAAACGAAACATAATGGAAAAACTTCCTGTTCAACACTTGGCACGGAGTGTTTTTGGGTAGAAAAGCCTCATCGGTTAACAGTATGCCAAACTTTCTCATAATAAGCTGCACTCTTTCCCTAAAATGATTTTCTTTTTACGGGAAATTTTGGCAAAATTTAAGGACGTTGCAGAGTAATATGACTAGCGAAGGGGCATCCGCCGTAGCCTAGTCAAAGAAATATAAAACATCCGAGTCTGGCGTCGACAACTCATAGCATGGTTCGTGTATATGTGAACCCCGCAGTTGCCTGGGAACAATTTTGACCATCTGGCAGACCCAGGTAAAGGAGCTGTTATATTAAACTCTTTCATCTTCTTGCGGTTATGTTGTACATACGATATAATCAAGGATAGGAAAAACAAAAATCAAGGATTTTACAAATAGTTCCAGTACAAAACCGTGATTATTTGAGCCAATAGTCTTTTTTCTCATATCAGACCCGCGCTCAATTGTGTTCCCTTCCTGCTGTTGAGGAAGGGAACACTTCCCTTTCATCCGAATGAAAAATTGTCAACCCATGCTCTGCACGATGTTTTACGTTTTCGATAAATTTGAGTAATCATACCTACAATTCCGAATACTCAGTTTTAAATTCTGTTTCACGTATTCGGTAGTTACATTTTTTCAAAAGACTGAAAGTACTGACCATAGCAAAACGACTGATTTTGTAACTGAAAATCATGTGTAAAATTAACAAAACTTGTTACCCCATGTGGTACATGCACACGAAAATAGTCTGGACATTTTCTCCTTCTTGTGACCTTGTTATCGAATTGAATTATAAGAGTACATTTATCCGTAAACATATTTTAAGTAAAATTTCCCATCAATGCTTAGATGCAGTCGACTCTTGAACAACTATCAAATGGATGTGCAGGAAATTCCTTTTCCTTTGGGTTAAATGTTCAAAAGAAACTTAAAATGAAAGAAAGCAATATGCATGTATCATATTCATGAAAGATTGAAGAAGTCTGAATAAAAAGTTTCTGCTATGAATCTGTTCAATTTAAAAAGCGATTTGGAGACCAGCTCTTTCCTTAATTAGTCATTCTGAAACAATTCGATAGAGAAAAATCAGTCAATTCCTCGAAAAACAAGCATCCTCATATAAGCCTGCAAAAAACGTCTAATGAAGGAGTAAAATTAATTGAAGGAGGTATTGATTTCACAGATGTGGGAATCAAATATCCGTTTTAAAATTGGTGAAAAGGATTTTCTTTGCTTGATTGAAAAAATTGTTGAATAAATTTACTAAACACAGTCAATTGTATAAAATTCTATCGGCTTCGGCTTTCAACACGTGATGAACTAGAACAGTTTAGCAAAGCTGACATGTTAGAAAAAAAAGCTTGATCGATATTGGAATAGAATAGTTCACTCGTCCGTATATTATACAGTTCAACTTATTATACATTTCATTACGATCGAGATATGACGACATAGGTACGGGAGTCGAGTTTATCATTTTTCTTTCGTTTAACTCAGTCAGTGTAAAGTTTTCAGTCAAAAATCGGATTTTCGTGCAAATTTTTTCCCTTAAAAATTTACTCATGAAAGTTTCGTTTCTATTGTGTAATTGATTTTTGAAAATCGTTCATTAGCCTCTTCATCAGTAGAACCGTTCAGTTAAATTACGTTTATTCAGGTTCTTTATCTGTCAAGTCAATTTAATAGCGTGAAAGCAGTTTAAGACTACATATTTAAGTAAATGTTACACACCACACGGAAAAAATAACGCGGGAAATATTTCGCTTAGGATAGCAATCATTTGTTTTAGAATTCATCTACGGCCTAACTAACTGAGAGCTTAAGATGAACGCGATAATTTGTAATGCACCAAGATACTAGCTAATGAGGGTCATGTTCAGGAAATGTGCTTAAATATTTTTAAAAATTCAAAGTTTAAAATATTGTTCATTGATAGCGTGACTTTCAAGCGAAATAAAACAAATTACAAACGAAATATATCAAACGAATTACATGTCAATTTGCTATACGGCCATGAGTTTGTTCATACTGACGTTCATAAAAATTTCTGCTGAAAGGTAAATTTTCAAATATAATTTGCCACACAGCGAAATTTTTTACTACAAATTCTGGGATCTGTTAGTACTTTCTGTCTGATGAAATTTTTATCGAATCAAATTGTGTACTTTGTTGAGATGCTTTGCCCGCAAACCGACAAATTGATCAAGAAAACTGTTTTTAACGCTGAATTTAACCGATTTTAATTTTGTTTCAAAACTTTTCTGAACAGTAAAAATTTAAATGTACGGGTCGGAACTAACTTCCCTGTAATTACCTTTAATTAGAACGGTTTCGGCTAAGTAGTGAGAGAGATAATTACCAGGCCTTTAGAAATAAAACATGATCTAGGTAATTACTGCCTTAAACTCGTGCTCAGAGCGTGTGGTGTACGTGCATTCGACTGACGGTAACTAATGTCTTGACCTCTAAGTACCCTCAATCATATGTGACATCCGTTAATATCATCGTCTCAAAACTGCTTGAAAACGTCTGCGAGCTGCCTGCTCTGCGTTGAACTGTCTGAAATCTGCCGAAGAACTGTTACGATTTTTAACTAGGGTGTACTAGAAATTTTGATAAGCCTTCGGTCAGCAACAGAAGGGACGGTTCCACAATGTGTATCAAAGAGAAATTACCACCACGACTAAAATTAATAATAGCAACACTAAACATTAAGCTATTTTATATATCTAACAATTCCCCAGTCTCAAAAAACTATCAAGATTGTACTTGCCCATACATATCCAGAAAACAAAGCATTCTTTGACGACTATCTCTATAATATTTGTGACTATATTCTCATAATCCTCCACGAATCCCTAATAATGAATGATTTCAAATATTTTCATAAAGGATGGGCCTCATGCCAAAGTCCAAGCACTGGAAACAAGCTTTAACCTCCTCAATGCAAATTGAGGAGATTAGTATCTAACACTAAGTTCTTGAATCGAGTATAGAGAATAAAATCGTGTAAATAATAGACATTGTTAGCACGATCACAGATCCCAAATTGAATACTCTAGACACAATGCCAGATATACGATGTCACCACATGATTAATTTTGAATAGCAGTCAATGGCAATAAAGCTGGGGAAAGCGGAAATGCATTACAAACTACTCTAGAACAAATTTCAAATTAATGAATGAAGAGCTAGTGAGGAACATATTTGCTAATGAATGCTTCACGGGGACAAAATGAAAATTGTCCCTATTCCAGAGCATCTTATCTGAACAAAGCTACTGAGGCCAACCAGTTTTGCTCTTTGGGTGTCCCTCGAGATCAGAGGCCACATATGTGCTAAAAAACAATCGTATAGAAAACTTAAAATATATCGACCCAACCCATGATCAGACTTGTCGAGCAGACTGAATAAATTGCAATTGAAGCATTTGCAAAAAAACAAAAGTTTGAACTAGTATTTCAATGAAATACGATTAAAAAAAATAATTAATTGAACCCTTGATCGATATTAACGGTGAAACATAAGATGATCAAAGTAAAGCCAGAATCTTAGATACTTTTTTCACTATTCACTAGAGAAGATTTAACTAAAATTTTATATCCTTAGGCTCCAAACACCTAGCTATCAATAAAAAACGAAATCATCTTCGCGGAAAATCTCGAAAAACAGCTCATTCTCTTCAACCCACACAAATCGACCGGACCTGATGGACTAGCTCACCGTATATTTAAAGAAAAAGGAGAAGTAATCAGGAAATTTTTATCGAACATCTTCAATCAATCGCTCGTTGGCGGGCTAATTTCACAGAACTGGAAGGAGGCGAATGTAACCCTAATAAAAAAACAAGTACAAAATAACATATGGCTCCCATCCGCTCTGCTCGTGAAATCTGTCGCCTCTTACATTTGTAGCCCTGGGCAACTATTGACTTCTGTCATCGGTAAAATAAGGAAAAGATTGTTCAAAGTTAAAACTACAAAACATTTTTATATATCCAATTTTATGTAAACTCTCAGCCCGTATAATGTGCTAAATGTTCCGTAAACTTACCTGACTTTCGTTTAAAGTAAGGTCTTACCACAAAAGCCGAGCACTACATATATCTTGACGTCCAAAAAGCTTTTGACCACTTCTCTGCGAGAAGCATCTAGCAAAAGTAAAAGTCCATGGTAGTCAGGTAACGAAAAAGTCGGACGGGTGGAATATGAAGAGCAATACAATAGATTAACATTTACTTAAATGACCTGAATTAGCAACAAAGTGGGTTGATGGCTGGTGAGAAAATACATTGCATTACGACAGAAATAAACGGGTTGTCAAGAACGCTGGTTGTCATCCAAAAGAGAGCGTTGGCGACTCAGCCCGAAGTTGCCTCCAGGCGCAAACCCCCGCCTCATCCGTAAATGCACCTAGGTACAATTAGAAATATTTAGTAAATTAGAATCGTGAGCGTATGTAGAACTGCAATAGTAAATCTCTTTGAAACACTCTCAAAGCTAGATTAGATTAGTCGTTAGTTTTAGCCTCCCTACCCCCAGCAATTAATACGATCCAAAGAGAGGAAGGAGAAAGGCACCATTTAGTTTGGGGTTAAAGTAAACGCGGAATCTACGCAGAAAGGGCATAGAAACAGAAAGTTGTGAAAGAAGATAATGAAACATAACCAAAGTTGATGAATAAAGTAGTAGGTGCTGAAAAACAGGACAGCAGTGAACCGAAAAAAGGTGGTCCTTAACATAACGAAAACATTTTTTTCAATAAAAAAGGAAGCCTACCTAACTCTCAGTTAGGGCCCTCACATTGTCCCACTCCCAAAACTAACACCGATCTGATCCACAGAAATACTCCCAAAACCAACACCGATCTGATCTACAGAAACACTCCCAAAACTAACACTTATCTGATCTGCAGAAACACTCCCAAAACTAACATCGATTTGATCTACAGAAACACTCCAAAAATTAACTCCGATCTAAACACCCAAAACAAACCAACATATACAGTATATCGATCCGATTACCCAAGGCGCTATTGTTAATTAACAGGAGGGAGCAGAACTCTTCATTTAGCGGAACTGAATGTTTTTTTCCTAAGATTTTTTAAAGATAAATAAAAAATACTTCCGGAGTGAAATAAGCTCTGAGGAATTCACAACATGTTTATAACATTCAAATAGACAGGTATAGCCAACAAAGTTTTTAGAATTTACACATACCTTCTGTGTTTTGAGTTTCATTTTTCATATAATGAGATAATAAATTCGTTGATTTTAGGTCAACATGTACCTTGAGAACCACTTTCCGGAGGGAAGCGCTTGAGTCCGGAGAGATAGAGGTTGTGGGAGTCGTGGGATTCTGGAGTTTCTCCTTTGGCCAGCGCTCTGTTATAGAAGCACCAGGAGGTTTTACCTTCTGAGCATTTGGTGTGTCGAGGGTCAGCGTCGCTGCTGCTGGCATGATAATAGCTGCATGCAGCGTCTCGCATTTATTCGACAGTTCCGGTGGCTGCATACTGACGAATGTTTATGCCGAAATATTTTTTAATTTCTCAATAGAAGCGTCAGTGAGCCCCCCTTTCCCAGCAAGAAGGGGCCTCCTCACTGTTTTACCGGTTTTAGTTGTAGTGTCAAGGCGAAAGTCTTTTTTGAAATTTCTAAGTCGAGATCCAAGTCTTTTGGAAACATGATTAATGCATTCTTCCTTGAAAACGAGAACATCGTTAGGGCCACTCCCGTCGTTCAAGGAAATAACTGCATTGTATGCTGAGGAGTCACCATCTCAGATGTATTTAGTGTGTCCGAATCCTTTTTCTTCCGAACGCTGTGACATAACAGCAGCACACCTACTCTCCATAGACCCTGAATAACCGTCTTCGTAGTTGCACTGGCATTTTTTGTGCTGCTGGAATTTCCATTCCTCAAATGCCTCACTGGACAACTCTTCTTCTTTTCGTCACACGCATTACCAAATTTTGAAAGAACGTGAAAATCCAAAACAAAACCAGTCTCTGCATGAATAACGAGCCCCACACCTATTTTGGACTTGTGGCCTCTCGAGTTAGACAGCCCCCGTCAAAACCGACGGCAATGTCGGTCGAAGGCGCTTCACCATCCTCAAACTCGTTCACAGCGCTGAAAATTTTAGGTGACATTTTATCGAAAAATGGTTTCATGTTTTTCTGTAAGAATGTTACCTGTCGTTAGTACTTTCCTGAACTGCAGGACGGAAATGATTCAAACAGGCACACCTAACGATTTCCGAATGATCCCAACCCTTTTGTCTCACAAGAATAAATTTTTGCAATATTTCCGGCCGAATGCTTGTTTTGTTTGCCATCTAGACCTACAAGACACTTTGGTTCATAATTAAAAACACTGTCTGAAAAATTTCTGCTATTGGAACTGAATGGAATGCCTACACCAAGGGAGTTTTCAAGTTCAAGGTCAAACTGTGACCAGCTGATCGGGCGTATTGGGAGCACCGCATCTGCACTGCCATTTCCTCTTTTGTATCGTGGAGTAGCGCAAAGCTCGGTGAACCGTCATCCAAATTTTCATCTTCTCCTTCAACACTGGAAAGACGTTTCCGTTTCTTGACCGTACTTTCACCAACCACTTCATCTGGTACACTTCCACTAGCTTGCCGCTTCATTTTCAAAAAAATTTCCGCAGAGGCGATAGCAGTTCGTGATTTTCGTCCCATTTTAGAGACACACGAACGCAACCGCTTACGAAGAAAGTTAGAAGACCTCTGGATCTGTCCACTGACTGCTTACGGGTGTCTAAGAATACAACAGAAAAAATGAACAACCATCCACAGCCAAGCGGTGCCGAGGTGTCGATGCTTTGATGCACCGCGCGAGTGGGGTGAAAGGGGGGTTCAATTTAGGAATGATTTTTGGGGGTTCCGGTAGCCAAGTTGGGATAAATGACTTTACTATGTCATGTAGGGAGGGTTAGGAATAATTTTTAGGCAATAACCTCATTTTCGATTTTTCAGCCCAAAAAGCGTTCGGTTCTCTTCAGCTGAACAATGTAATGCTTACTTACGACAGACAATACGACTAACACTGCGACTTATTGTTCCTATTGTGAAGCATCTCCTTGCGGTGGC
>JACJUY010007032.1:0-11938 GCA_014220935.1 Platorchestia sp. MABIK
CACCTCACACCTCCGCCCTATTCTCCAGCAAGCAATGGTCAAGCTGAGAGGGGGGTAAGAGTCATTAAAGACCTGTTGATAAAACTCTCTGCTTCCGAATCGTTCAAATCACGTCTTGCAAAAGCGTTATTCCAATCACATTGCATTCCTCATAGTGTCACAAAAATTGCTCCCTCTGTTGCGCTGAACAATCGTAAATTTGTCACCTCTAGAAATAGAGTTCATCCTAAATACTCTGTGTCCAGGTCTAAGCCTACGTATGTAACTCAATTTGATGTCGGTGATTATATTCTTGCTCTGAACTTGAGAAATGGTCCCAAGTGGCTGAAGGGAATTATTGTTGGTAAAGTTGCTGTTAATATCTTTCATTTCAAATCTTAGCATTAAATGTAATCTGGAAGAGACATTCAAATCAGCTGCTTCATTCTTCTAGTAACGTGGGATCTTTCAGTAGCAAGGCGGCTGAGCCTTCTACCTTGCAGCCTGTTAGCAGTTCACCTGTACAAAATGAACCGCGTAGATCACATAGAATAACTAAACCTGTAATACGAATGTGTTGTTGAGATTTGCCCTCCGTATTTCATATATTCATCTAAAAGGAGGGAAATTGTTATATATCGGTGTGAGACTTGCTGGGCAAGCGCCGCCGGATGTCTTTGTTGCATTTGGGTTCGCTTGCCTGGGAGCCGGAAGAGCCATAAACCGCCGCCGGAAGCTGGCCGGCGAAGTCCTTTATGGTGCCTTGCCTCTGCCACGCTTTACGACTACCGGAAAGTCCTTGTTCGACTTCCGGGCACTGCTAGTTATAAGGAAGGTCTGTGACCGACGGAATCAGCACATTATTAGGAGCCTTGCTGTGCTTTTACTTTCCCTTGCTCCGTAGAAGTTTACGGCTTCTGATACTGTAGCTCCTTTATTGGTAGTTGCAGCTACCTCTGAAAATACCTCTAGTAGTGTCGATAGTCCGACACTACAATGGTAATGCAGTAAATATTGTAATATGCAATACCCCTCCGAACTCAGTATCCACGATACGGACTCGAACATATAAGGCTCAACAATTTCTTTCTGTGACTAGGTATGCACCAATCTAACAAAATTATATTAGTTGATCTAATTACTAAGCTCGAAATACCAAATTTCGATACATTTGTAGGGATGATTTGCAGCGCCTTTTCTTCTCTGTATCTACAGTACGCAGAGTAACACTGTAGAACAGGTGCAATATCATCGCCCAACACTGTGTCATATTACAGCTATAATGGGCAATAGTAGTTCTGCTTCCGTCTCAGCGGGCCTTATGTTTCTGGTACGTTTTGTTTACGAATAAAAGTCACTTTTTCCTTCTTTGTATTTAGTATGATACAATTTTATTATTTTCTTCTAACTTTTGATTATGTATGTAACAATTTCTTATTTTAATAAGCGCTCACTTTCTTTTCATTTTGTAATTTTTGGTCCAATTCGTCCATTTTCAGTAAGACATCTTGTATAAAATGCAACAATCATTGCAGCTGAGGCAGTGCATTGCTATCAGTTGCAACATGTGTGTGACTGAGTTTTTTGTTAGTGTTGTGTTATTATTTTAACTGCAGCTTGTTTTCATTATCCTTCAATTTTTCCACATAACATCCCAATTTCGATTCTGATTATCTAAAATTGTTTCCAAATCTATTGTTTGAAGAAGTAATTAATTACATTATGCTGAAAAACCTTCAGTTGTAAAAATTAGGAAAACGTAATTATAAAAAAATGTATATTAGTGTAGGCTTACTTAAAAACTGTAAGAAGCGAGCAGAAGATAAAAATAAAACATAAAAATGATATAGTGAAAGACAACATAACTCTAAATGAACAAAACAACATTCAAGGTATACCATGAAAAATGTGCAGGAATGTCTATTACCTGTTAACTTGGTGCAAAGACTACATAGAAAGTAAACAAAACATATCAATGAATATAAAGTACACATGAACTACGTATTGCTGAAAAATAAACTATTATTCCAATTATTAACATTAGATTAAGCAAATTGAATTTCCATTATCAATAGTGATAACATAACCTGACGACTACATAGAAGGCTGTAGGTATCTGAACATACATATCTTTATGTTTTGGCAAAGACTAGTCATTGTCAATAAATCATGACATAAAGACTAAAAATTATTCTGATCACAACATAACTTATATTTCTGCAAAGACGAGTCATTATCATCAATACATTATATCATAACCAAAAGACTATAAAAGATTGTTTTGGGGAACCACAGGCATAGAGTATAGACACAATAATGGGTTCAGAGTTACCACTCAGCATGTAAGTAAAATGTATTGCATCAGCTGAGATGCCCTGTAAGTAACTTGAAACGTATTTATTACCAATTTCTACTTTCTGAAAACTTGTTGTAAGGGAAATGAACGAGACGGAAATAGACAGAATGGATTTGCGATGCTTTCAATGACTAATTCCTACTTTTTAACTGTAAAATATGCATTATTAGTTAAATATGAAAATTATATTTCGTACTAGTGTGTATCATATTTATGTATACGAACCCACAACGACTAGATATCAATAATTTGCAGTATTAGATAATAGGTATAATAGATACGGTATTTCATTCTTTGTACAAATAATCAACAAAAGCATTGCGTATGTTTTAGCTTTTTGTGAAGTATTTTAGCTCAGTTTTCTTTACTTTCTGTTTGAAACAGTTATAAAAAGATTTTAGTAAAAACTAGAGTCGAAGGCTCAAAAAAATAGTGACTCTAACCTCGACTCCACCATATTCGGATAAACGACTCTGACTTCACCCTAAAACACGCGATTTCGGTGACTCTCGACTCCGATTCCGTAACCCTGATAACAACATCGCATCAAGGAAAAAAAATTATTCAAGGAAAAGGATATTCAAGATGCAACTTGTAAAGAAAGCTAAACTTCAACATGACGGTGAATGATTAAAAACACGAAGTGCAGATGGAATTGTTCATAAGATAAATGCAGAACAATATTGAACAGTCTGAAGCCATCATTCCATACATCTGGCCGGTTAGAAAAAACGTTGGAATGTGGAGAAGCGAATATTGTCCTTAAATGTCACAATTAGAACCACTCCTGGCGATGAGTTGCGCATCGCAAATAATGATTACCTTTACAGAACTGCAAAACATATCGATGTTGTTGACGGAGCATTCCACGACGCAATAATAGGCACGATCGCAGGGAAATGCAATTGCATCTAATGAATGCAAACGCCAGGCCTTTAAAGCAACACTACGCTCTCACTTCGAAGGAGGCGATTAGTACTCGAAACATCTGATCTTCATGAGTACATTTTTGTAATACCCTAGAGTTCACAATATTGACACATTGTCACGTTAATAAAAAATGCAGATTACGATATTAGGAAATTCACACCAAGTAAGATCTTGTAGTGTCGGACTAGGAGTGCAAGGTTAGTGAGTGCATAGCGAGTGGCCAATAGCAGAAACCAAACTCAAGTGGTTATAAATCGCACCCAGCGCCCTTCCGCTGCACATTGCTTCCGTTGAAAAATTAGGGTCCAATCATTAATCTAAAGAAGCCTCAATTGCTGGCTGTCTATGGAAAGAAGTTGTACGCACTTTGCATGTAATTTTCTGCGACACAAGTACGATATGCAAGTAGGGGTCAATGAGTTCTTTTGAGTACAAAGGATAGGCAACAAAAGAGGATTTTCAACGGCACGATTAACCAGCCAAGAACAGAGTCATGTGTTTCGAAAACGACCTCCTAGTTACAGCATACAGCGTTGTAAAAGTGGCCTTTTGAACGTAGGTACAATAGCTTAGCAATTCAACGTACGAGATCGAGATGAAGACACGAGAGTTGCACGTCGCTTGGGCTGGAGGTAAGTGATTTTAGAAGTAATGTGATTCAGTCTTCAAAGCAGAACTACAACAATTAGGATAAAATTCTACTTTCATTAGTTCAATTTTTTAGTTTGCAATTGCGTATTCAAGTCAACTGGGTCACAAATGTTTTTTAATTGAATTTTTGCGCAGAAACAAAAGGAAATAATTCAGGCTTGTGTTATTGTAATAAATTCTTGAAAAAGGTTCTTCATAAAAAGAGAAATAGCATTGAATCAAGCCTTTACGGATATCATCGCATTATCTTTCTAAATCGCGTCAGAGTGAATGCTCAATTTGTCATGTACGTATGAATTTCAAACTCATAGTAATCGTAGCGCCTAAGATTGAAAAATCTGCCTCTATGAATTTTGACTACCAAGCCAATGATGATTCTTGTGTCTCAGCGTCTAACCTCGCTAAATTCCATGTGTTATTATGCACATCAAAAACTTAAGTTATTTTTCTTCAGTGAAAGTCCTTTCAATAGAGTTGCATTTTGATTTGAGCTACATGGTGTTAAACAAGTTATTTTATTAAAAGCTCATATTTTCTAAACATCTGATTCGATTGGGTAATGAACTACATAGAAAAAATGGGACAATTCAATATTACACGATATTTTTTAAGACATAAACTGATAATCCATATTTAGGTGAGGCAAACATTGCGCCGTGCATCTCGCCAGTATTCGACCACGATGTGGGTTGGCGCGACGTTGCTGTGCAGCTGCATAATTATTGCTCCGCGCCGCGCTGATCATGACAGGCTCTCCACATCTTGCCTGCTGAGACTCTCGTGCCGCTAAAGGCAGTGTGTTTATAATACGTTATCGTGAGAACTAAGCCAACCGAGACCTCCTGAACCAGCAGTATTAGAAGATAAGGCTGAGGGAAATCCAGAACTCTAATTATTGGAGCACGGAAGCTGAAATTAACTTGCAATCATCAGCGACGTTCGAAAATTCTGGAACTTATATTGAATAGAAAACAGCTCTCACACTCAGAATATTAACATTATGTCCTGTTGAGACAAAAAAAATCACTCTACACTATGTACCTCTCCATAACTTTGAAATCCATCACTTCGAGTTTAGATGTTTGAACATCGTCGTTACGTTGCAAAAGAATTAGTTGAAGTTTAAAAATATCTGTGACGTGCAGCACACCTTCCTTTTTGTGGTGGTCTTATGGATAATAGACCTTTCAATTTTGGTAAACCAAAATATTTTCTCCGATGTTCCAAATTCGCTATATACATTTGTTGTACCTCAGAAACGTTACGATATATGTGAATGCTCACCTCAAGATAATCCTTCGCATTTTTAGTTTTTTGTTTTTGTGCAAATCACTAGCGCACTCCATATACCGCTTATTTTGCTGTGTTGTTCTTGGAATAAAATTATTCAAATCTTTGATGCGTTGTCGTTGTTTATGTCGGTCGTAGCTGTTATTGTCTCAATTTGCGTTCCTCTGTGTCCCCGTTCCATTTCTCCTTCGCTGTACCACAATCTTTCCTGGGGAGGTTTAAATTCCTCTTTCGCAACTGGACTCTCTTTATCATCTTAGGCGACATAGTATGGTTATTATGTTAATTGTCCATAAGGCTAAATTACGAAAAATTTATTGCGTGACTTTTGTGGCTGTTGTTGTTGATTCTTGCTCATTCGTTCTGTAGTAATAATCCTGGTGGTTCTCACTGAAATGCACTTGCAGTCACAAGAACTCTGGCAATGTCCGTGGTTTGAGAGCAGAGTAGTGCCGCACCATCACTCTCAGTGCAGGCCTACAAGTGCGAGTAGTATAGACCCGCCTCCTCTTGGGGCGCTATATTAATGACCATTGCATGAGCGCTCTCACTTGCGCTCGGTCTAATGCAGACCTGAAGTAATAGTGCCCGACATCGCCGAACTCTCTTAGAGAACCCACCTAGACATAGTTCCCAATACAAAATACATGCTCAAGAAATTGTGTACGACACGTAAATAAAAAATTTTTAATTTACTTTTTTTTCATTGAATTTATTCGTTTTAATGAGTATGAGATTTCACTATTTCTACATTCGTGTGTTTGAAAAGTAACAAAAAAGTGAAAGAAAAAAACACTGTATTATAACGATTTTTTTCCGATACAAAAATATTTCATGAATTTTCATGTTGCGCACAATTTTACGATCGGAAACAAACAGTTTTGTTCGCAGATTTGGCTCTCAAATAAATAAGATTATTAGAATCTTACAATTAAACCGCACTAGTCGAATTGAACTTTCATTTGGTGATTGGAAAAGCTTGTGCGTTGAAATCCATCTAAACATGATTCGATGCTGTTTCTTAAGAAAGATCCCCGAGAACATGTTGCTTTCACTATCCTGAATTCGAACGCCGCTTAGTTGGCACACACTTGACAGTGTATTAGAATACGTAAGCGGCAGGTGAAGTGTACGGTGCTCAAATTTTTTGTTGTCTGCTATTGTTTGCTGCAAGTATTCTTAGATTATAATACTTCTGAATATTATTCAAACCTACCTATCGCTTCCCCATGTTGATGTTTCGCTGTCACACTACGTTCTCGCTCGCTGAACTGCGGTGAACAGTTCTACGTTCAAAAATCTACCCATATAACGCTGTGTGCTGCACAAAGTTTGTCGTTTTGGTAACGTAAGCAAGCGGTCAGAAATAATTTTTTTTCTCCTAATGCCGACTCATGCCCTGGTTATTGACTTTTTTCTTTCGCTATTTTTCGAAGGGCATTGACTTGCTGAAAACGCAGAACGTTCTGCCATCGATAGTTGGTTGTTGAGGCCCACTTTGAATCAATAACCCAGCTCTGTTTTACAGCGGATTCAATGTGCGGCGTTAGCGTGCTGAGTACGTTACAGTCATTTTGTGTTAATACTTCGCTATCACCGCTGGCCTGTTTACACAACACATGCTATTTATAAACAAGCCTCGCATTACTAGTCATGTACCCATAATGCTTTACTCAGTGTGAATTTCCCAATATTTCCTAAAACCGATATATGAATTCTTCAATACTGATTAAATTGTTTGAATTCCCAACTGAATTTTCTAACATCGTGAAAAATTTCCTAATATCGTGACCTGAATTTTCTAATATCATGACACAACGGGGAGAGTGATGAGCCCCAATTTTGAGCAATCGGATCTCTACGAGGAGAAGCTCGAAAAAGAGAAATGCGTTTTGTGGATTTCTATGGTTTTTGTGTCCTGTCATTTGTTAGCGTCATGTGCTGCCTGCATGATTTAGAGGTTAGTGTTTCTGTTCTGTGTTCATTGACGGATAATTAGGCGCCAGTAGGCCTATCGACGACATATCATACTTTCTATGATTGGCTGTGAGGGAAACTTGACGTGAGCGCTACAATGACTTACCATCGTGAGTGTAGAAAAGCGTGTTAATGCAGATAAAGGGGTTTCGCCAGTCGAAAAAGAAGATTGTACGACATTGTCGTTCTTAGTTGGTGAGTCATATTCCTCATATTTACTCTTGAGTACTCGTGTACGTATGTTTTCTCTTACTGTCGTACACAGTTTTTATTTGCAGCTGTTGTGTACTTCATTGTCACAATTTCCGGTTTCATTTACACCGGCAAAACAACCTGAAGTGAGTTTATACGTTGGAGATGAACTTTCTCATTACTGTTAATAATGATATCATTGATCCATAGTAAAGGACGGAGTTCGTTCTATTCCAGTGCAGAGTTTGTCTGTCGCTCTTCGAGCGTCCAACAAAATTTTTGAAAAAAAGCCGTTATTATTTTCCATGACTGCAAATTTTTCTGCTACTAAAAGAGGTCAGATTTTATTTTTAGTATGCATTACTTCAGGTTTGTTTCGAAGGATCCCTAAATTCAGCAGCAGAGCTTCTGCTTGTAATTTTCTACGGTCTTCTTTTCATCGAGTCACCGATTCATAATTCGTAAACTCATTAATAGATTTAATCTACATATCACAAAGGATTTCATAATAGCATTTGACAAGCAAAGAAACATCATTATATATCTCAGTTTAATACCCAAATATGAAAAGTCATTTGAATAGAAACTGATGAAGCGGTGTATATATATATATGCAATTACCATTGACGGTGTAAAAGATTTTATTGAATTTCGAATCGAAGGTCAAAGGAAACAGTTCGGCCCAAACTGCAGCAAACCTACCGCAAACACACAGGGCGCTGAGCCGAGATAATGAAGCTCCATGATGCCCCTGCTGCCTCGCAGTCGTTTCAGCCCAAACAAAAGCCCTAAAAATTCTCAGAGCAAATACTGCGTGGAGAAACGATAGCTCCCCTGCCCTGCTCGTCGAGAGGATATTGTGTGCTGCGGGAATTGATGGTGTGATTTGGGTCGAGATGGATGCTTAAGATTCGGAGAGATACGCAAGCACACTAAGCTGAAAGTCCAGAATGAAATGGAGCCGTTCTTTTGAGCTCGCTGAAGTCAATGAATCGCAAAAATCGAATTTTGGAAGAGGTATTCGCAGGAGATGAGGCTTTCAGTAAATGAGTTTTATTCCCACGTGAGAGTCTAGACCTGAGCATTCTTACATATGTTTCTCATGCATACACTCAGTTCAGAACAAGAGTGTCTTTACGGCAGTTAGTTATCATTGTCCCATTTTCAGGTATAAACTATGCAGTACAGCATAAGATAGAGCTAAGAAGCTCCTATAAAGTTTTAATTAATTTAGTGACAGTTTTACAATCTCTCCTGAAGGCAGAAACATTAAGAATTAGGCTAATGATATAATAGTTGGAGATAGGCTGGTGAGAAAACTTTTCTGATGAAACAACCATTTTTAGAATGATGAAAGAACAATGTGTATATTTGACTGAAAACATTGAACTACACCGTGACCGCTCATAATGGTTAATCCGAAATAACATAGCTGACCTCCGTGTGATGAAACAACTATTTATAGCTGTTTTCAATAATTATTGTTATATGCATCCATTCATTTATTATATTCTAAAGAACATACCTGTGTCTGACATATATGAAATCATTAGGTGACGTCAAACGTGAGAATTTTTGAAATATTTTTGGATCAGAAAAATTATTGTTTATCTTCCATGCAAGAACTATTTATTATTGTGATTTTTAGTTTCTTTATTACTTTTCTAATAGGCGCAAGTAGAAATAATGAAATCTTATACACAAAAGAGCGAATCAATTCAATCACAAAAAGGTCACTCAGAGAAGACTTTTAATTTACGGGTTTACACAATTCCTTAGGCATATATTTATTATTGGGAACTATGTCTTTTCAATATCGTTAGAGCACGCAACTGTAATCGAAAGATAATCGATTTCATACGTTTTCTAATTTAGACAATGTATGGGCAATTCTCGTACTAAATGTTTTCTCCAGTGCCAAATAACATTAAGTTATGTGAGTTGCTTGAAGTTTCTCAGAAACAGCGTCTAATAATTTGAAACTACAGGAAACTCCGATAAACTTCACGATCCAATTCTCTTAGGAGCGGCTGCCGGAAATACACGATATCCAGGTCAAAGATCACTTTCTGCCTGGCATGACTCGAAAATACGATAAAATATTCTGGTAGCGTGGCAGGAAAGCAATGTACTTCTCTGATGCATTTCAAGAGGTGCTTCCAATTTATCTAATGCAAGCGCAGTCGAGGCTCGCGCGATGTCTTTCGCTGAAGTACAATGAGACATATCGACCTTTGTCTTGTGCTGTCCAGCATTCGAATAATGAAGAACTGGTTCAGGATTCGGAGATATCGAGTGTTGTGTTTGATCTCAGATACAAGCAGAAATTTCGGCGCACCGGACCTTTGCAATAAACTTCTTGGTTAAATCTCATATTAGGGGGTAGCTCGTGACGAACTAAGGTTACACGTATGTCTCATGAGTTCGATTACAAAAAAGTGCAATCTAGTCGTAGGCTCAAGTAGTAATCTGAAGATAAATGCATCAGATTGAAATTTTTCGACAAGTACTTTCTTCTCCAATATGACCAAAACAAGATGACACCTAAAATATTTTACTAAAATGCAACCTTTTTTGTTCTACTCATGAGAAACTCGAAAGTTATAAACGAAGCTCTGAGACATGAAACACCCGAAGTAGGGGACCTTGAATTATGTACAAACTCAGAAGGGACATTATGGGGATTTTTACCTCTGCTAGGTTTTAAACAGAGTAGTTTATAAAGTTGAAGTTTAGGAGAAACGCTGTTCCTTTGAATACGAATATTTTTTCCGAGTTATCGAAGAATTCAGAACGCAAATTGCCAAAGTTAGAAAGAACTCTTTTGTATGGATTCGATTATGAAAACAATGAGTAAATATTTCTGCAGATAAATGAAAACATGAAAATAGAAATACCTAAAAACTGCACCACGATTGAAACAATGCAAAAGCAGACTCAAATGGTTACCAAAATGGAAAGACCGAAAACTTGTTAACACAGATGAATTGTAAATCTTCTAGGGAGTTAAAATTCAAGTGATAATACAATCTTACTTTTCTACAAAATGCAAGTCTTACATAGGAATGAACCAGTCGAAGTTTAGGTATAAATGACGTTCACAAAATTCTAGGGTCTCAAACATTTCTTATTTTTAGATGAATGTTATATCTAATTTTTGAATCGTCGAACTTTTCTTTAATGAATTAGCGAATTACTATAGTGCAGCTGGCAGCTGGAAGGATTGACTGGATGAGGTTTTAGTTCCAGAGGCAGTGTAACTCGCGGTTCTGCCACTGATGTTTGCTGCTTACCCTTATATTTATCTTATTTATCTTAATACTTGAGAACATGCTCGGTCAACAATTTTTCTATACGTGAATATTAATTAATTACTCTCGCTCAATTGTATTACAGTAGAAACTGATTTGTTGGTAGGGCAAAAACATGTCATTTCATCCGCGAAAAATTCGAACCGTGATCAATTATTAAGAACTGAATTACTTTCTGCGATATCAACACTTTTCGTGCTGTTAATAATAGATATCAAAGGAACATCTATGCATGGCAACGCTAAATGGGAATTTTGAAGCGCCAGGAAGAAAAATATAAAGGTGCGGTTTTTTCTCAGGCAGGTTCGTTTCATCTATTGAAGTTTAAATGAAGATGACATTGCTATAATATATTGTAAATAACACAGTACAAATTCCTTGCAGTTTACATATCATACTTATGTACAACATGAGCTCAATAGGCACGAACGTGGAACTTATAAAAATATAAAAAATCCTTCGAAGCGCATTCTTGATCATTAATTACTTCAATGCTTGCACGAGAGATCAAACCGAAGCGATGCAAGGTTACATGCCCAAGTTCTGACTATACAAAAAACATACATATCATCGTTCCGTTCTCTCTGAAAAATCAAAAAACGTGAAAAATTATATAGTTCCTGTTTTACCATATATCTCCGTTCTTCTAATTTCGAGTTGTGTTTTCATTACAGCTCGTTTTCACTGCAACACTTGTTTTCATTGCAGTAGTCTCCAGGTGTCACAATCACTTGCGAAATACGATCGATTCCGACCGAATGTTTGGATTGGGGAGCGATTGTTAATTAAACAACTAAGGCTTGTGTTGAAATTTGTTTAACCAAGTCCCGGTCCCCCTGTATACTAAATGAATGAGCTCACTCTAGGAATTGCATTTATCGGCTTTGGCAATTAGCCAACACGTACGGTAATTGCCTAACCGTTATTGTAAAATTGTTTGTCAAGTTTGAAAACTTTAATGCACTACAGAAAAACTAATTTACTCAACAAAAACACACAGTTTTGGTTAACTACATTTATGTATCACACAAGACTGATGCAGCATCCAGGAAAACGAACTATGCGTATGAAATATTGAGTCTTACAATGCATGTTTCTTTTGCATTCTCCTATAAAATTATCAGAAGTAAGCGAAATTTGCTATACCCCAATTGAAAATCAAGGACGTATCTCCGGTGGATTATGGACGTGGTGGTCGATTATGTACGATTTATAGGCTGGTCGGCCTGCTCTGCCTTAACACTCCCTCTAC
>JACJUY010007032.1:31611-43057 GCA_014220935.1 Platorchestia sp. MABIK
TTCCTTATTTTACGTAGATTAGGGCAAAAATTTTCTTTTACCCTCATGCAAATGAAAGAACAGGATATGAGATACTAAGAGAGTACTCCAGCAGTCACTGAGGCGTATCAAAGCTCCCGAGTCACTGATGAGATTGAGACATTTCAGCCACTCGGTATATCCACTCAAGACAAAGACTCAAGTGAACTATGTTCTATAGGAATAACTAGAACTCATCGATACAGCTGCCAGGAGTAAGGCGGTCCTTCTTTGGTGTCTGGTGTCAGAGATTTTCTTTCTCTGTTCTCTTTAAATGCTTCACGCTGTGAGCTAATAGACATCTTTGTTTCTCCTCCCAGCAGATTGCTTGAACTGTCTGTATTGAAGGTGCAACAATCATTAGAAATTGGACAGAATGTTTCATGGGCCTTTTTTCACTGAAATCACAGGGGTTCAGTGCTTTGCTACGGATCATATTTTTAAGGCTCATTACCTCCCATTTCTTAGAACCTTTTACTTTTTATTGCTGCATTAACTTTTCCAATCTTGTTTTTTTATGCTTAGGGTGTGGGGCCCTGAACAGATTCCTAGTTCCTTTAATTCCGTACTAGATTCTTCCTACTTTTTGTAGGAATACCTTCGTTATGGTTTAAGAAAACTCAAACTACCTGAAATTCCAAAAATTTAAAATTTTAATAAGGAAACTCATTTAGAATTTACCAAACTTTCTTGAAAATCAATTTTAATTATTCTGTAAGAAAACAAAGGAAACAAATGCTTTATTCAAATTGTGCGTTATCGCCAGTTATACGCTTTGCTTTCATACACTCCTGATCAATAGTTTAAGACCACTTGAAAATTTAGAAAAATGCCAACTTTTCAGTGATGAATAATAAAATGCATTCAACTAGGAATCGGTAATTACTAAATGTAAAAGGTGAGAAAGACAAAAAATCCCAATTTTAGAAATTTATTAAGAAATCAACACTTATAATGATTACCGACTTTTTCAGTTGATCATAATTATAAGACCAGGGTAAAAAAAGTTTAGTTTAAGGGTTATTTCCGGCATTTTACAGTAGTTACAGGTTGGCACTGATAGCGTTAAGGTTTCACCATGCCCAAAGCAAGCAAACTTTTTGAATTTGAACGTGGTCGAATTGTTGAACTGCATAAGCAAGGCTTGTCGCAACGCGCAATCGCAGCTGAGATTCACCGCAGTAAATCTGCAATTTGCAACTTCCTAAAGGACCCAGAGAATTATGGAGCAGCAAAATCTAGTGGTAGGCCGAAAAAATCTTCACCTGCATTGGGTAGGAGAATAAAACGGGTGGTTTCTCAAGACAGAGGACGGTCTTCCAAGCAAATTAAGACCCTCACAGATGCTGATTGCAGTGCAGTAACGATCAGGTGGCACTTACGACAAAACGGCATGAAGAACAAAAAGCGTCTACAAGGTCCTCGGTTGCTTCAACGTCACAAAGTGGCCCGTTTACAGTTTGCTCGTGAGCACCAAACATGGGACGTTGAGAAGTGGTCTTAAGTTTTGTTTTCTGATGAGAAAAAATTAAACATGGATGGCCCTGATGGCTTCCAACGGTACTGGCATGACAAAGAAATCCCTCCTGAAATGTTTTCCACGCGCCATAGTGGTGGAGGCTCCGTTATGGTACGGCGCGCATTTTCCTACAGAGGAACCATGGAGCTTCAGGAGGTGCAGGGTCGTCAAACAGCTGCTGGTTACGTCGGAATGAAGCTAAGATCATCTTTGTCAGCAGAAGGTCCTCGTCTGTGTGATGATGGATGGATTTTTCAGCAGGATAATGCAGCAGTCCACATCGCCCGCCAGACTACGACTTTCTTTCAAGAAAATGGGGTCGCTGTTTCGCGTCATCCAGCATGTTCGCCGGACTTAAACCCAATAAAAAATGTTTGGGGGTGGATGACGAGAGATGTTCATGGAAATGATGAACAATTTGCGTGCTGCCATCTTCAGGAGCTGGGACAACATTCCTCCAGCCCTCATAGAAACCCTCGTTTCTAGTGTGCCACGAACAATTTTTGAGGTTATTAACATGAATGGAGGCAGTACTCATTACTATGTTCAATGTTTGCTCACCTCAACGTCGTTGAAGAAAGATTTCCAATGATTTTTGTTCGTGGTCTTATGATTTTGATCAACTGAAAAAGTCATTATTCATTAAAAGTGTTGATTTCGTAATAAATTGTTACAATTGTTTTTTTTTGTCTTTCTCACCTTTTACCTTTTGAAATACCCGATCCCTAGTTGAATGCATTTAATTATTCATCACTGAAAAGTTGGCATTTTTCTATATTTTCAAGTGGTCTTAAAATTTTGATGGGTACTTAGTATATCTCACAAACTATGGATGCCCTTCCTGGAAAACTATTCGCATTTTGAGTGGATTCTATCAGCAAGTCATTGTATACATCCTCGCATTTGCTGAAGTATGGCTGTAAAAGGACGTCGGATTTCGATGATAACGAGTAGCAACGGTGGGCGGAGCAGGAGTTCCCAGCTTAGTGCATAGTCTCTGTCGCCTTTTGCTGTGGGTGATGAGGTAGTTTGCCGCTGCAAAAGCACTTTGCGTGGCTTGTTGCTCAATCTGTGCGCACTTCTATCAATGCATGGTCAAATTGAACAGGTGTTTACGTTAGCGAATTGTATTCACAGTGTCATCTGGCTAATGATGCTCATTACTTGTGGGTCCCTTCAAGTGCACCTCATTGTATTCCTTCCTTTTGAGGTCGATATAGATGTATGCCATGATTCAGCCTGTGATATTTACGTTTTGGGTTCTAGGTTTAGATCCAATTTCTGTCTCCTCACACTATCCAGAGCAAGATAGACTTTCTGCACCGTCCCCTATCTACTTTTGTTTCATTTTTGGTTAGACAAATTTGTGTCACAGGAACATTATCACGCTAAATCGAGCTCGGTAGCACGTCTAGTGCATCTGATGTGCGAGCAAAAAGCTGACATTAGATTTGAGACTATCAACCCTTCATACCAGCGCCATCTAGCGTAAAAATTATGGATATGTAAAAGCTAAGCATAGATTTATGCCATTCACTACTGTCTTTTCTGCGACTATTCCAGTTTTCCAGAAGACTCTTTATGCCTTTAAGAACCATCATTGCCTTATTTTGCAAAACTCAAACGCAGCCATTTCTAAGACTTCGTCTTAAGGAATCAATTGTTATTCTCTGTGGTTATTTCGAAGGGCAATCCTTTTGCTTGTATGCAGTATTCACCCCTTCAGGAACAGTCAAATGGACATCACATAAAGCACAATTGAGTGTACAGAGTAGCAGGAAAATGATCCGTCCTAATACGAGTAGTTATGGACGATTTTATGCTGGCACATACGTCGAGTAAATGTAATTGGCATAAGTAGTAACAGAATGAAAAATGTTGGAAATCTAATCGATCAAAACACTTGCTTGGTGTGTATTAAATTTCGCCATTTTCATCATTTATCATTCGATTGAGAGAATTTTAAAGCATTTCATTTTCACAACTTTAGTCGTTCGAACTTAATTTAACAATTCTGAACAGGTACTTTTTACTGGGCTATATTTTTATCTCCAAGTGTATTACTGTGAAAGTTATTTAAAATAAATTGTGATAATAAGACCAGGCTCTCCTAAAATGTCTCTTAATTAGAGGCAAAAAAGCACGCAACTTATGTAAATTTGATGGTCGGACTTAGTCAAAACTTACATATCAGTAAGAAGATTTAATCTTCTATCGTTTTTGAGTTTCCAGAAGAAGGGACGAAATTGGATAAAAAATGAAATTGCTTTTTTAACATGATAAATTCCAGGAATATCAACATTTAAGGCATTACAACGAATTTGGATAATCGAAATAACTGAGAGAAATGTAAGAATGGGACGAAGACAGTAGCACAATGGAGAAGAGAGAGCGGCAGAGCCTAGTTTCGGTAGCATAGCGCTTGGTAGCCTTGATAGCCCTTCCGACATCGCTCAAGAAAAATTTAGAACCAAAATAAATAAAATCAAAGCTTGAGCACAATCTCGCCTATTTTATGGCATGAATGCTCTACATATTAACAGTGCACACTCCAGAAACTTCATTCTCACTCTGTGATTGTAGAATGACTTGATCCATCTAAATTCCAAGATTAAATTTGAAACTAATATTAAAAATCAATTAATTTGTTTCGCAATTATTTTGTTACGGCTAAGCAGCGTTTCCCGGTAATTAACAGCCGATATGTCTGGCGTCAATTGTTCATTCAAGTAATGTTTTCGAAACTCTTCCTCAAGACATTTCTTACTGACAAACTTTTTCATTTGAGGAATTTCGTCTAATATACGTATAAACAAAGATTTTGGAGTCAGTGATGAAACATTACGCTGATTCAGACAGCGTACGAGGTCATGTATAGGAACCTCAGCGAAAAACCTTTTCTTGGATTTAAAAAACCTCTTCAACTAAGAAGCATCTACAATTAGTAAAAAGCAGCTCTTTCTCTTGTGATGTAATGCCAGTTTTCTCTGACATCGTTTCATTTGCTGTCATCACAAAGTATAAAGTCTCGAATGGCCGGTGGATTCGAATCGTCGGTTGTTCTATGTTCATTTTAAATTTTCGCGCTCAGTAGAGATCTAAAACCCGTTAGGCGTGTAGTAGTGTAATCTTCTACACGCTTAACGGGCTGAGTTTTGAGATCGCTACTGAAAGCGATAATTGAAAATTAGGATAGAATAACCGACGATTCTGAACCGACGACCTTTCGAGACTTACCCTATCACCTACTGGCACAAAATCATTCGTGAGTGTGGGATGGGATGGATTCAGCAAAGAGATGGTCGCATTCTTCTCCAAAGCCACACACATAAAATCTGAACAAAGCTCCTAATTAGGCTGTACATTTCTGATCTCAGATTGGACATATTTGGAGAGTCAGACTGAAACAATGTATTATATACGTTTAATTTCCCAAAATTGTAATTTAAGAACTCCAAAAAAGTGCGGGTTAGCTTGTTGTTTAACGACAACTCAACAAAGAGAAGTGTGAGTGCATCTCACTGCTCCAGCAATCGTCGTACACAAGCTTGTAAAGAAACTGCACGCCGCATGTTGCGAAAAGAACCGCAACTTGTTCAGTACCGTTATGGAACACGCTAATGTGTGCTATATTTACGAAACAAATGTTGATACGTTCTATCTTTGAATTAAATGTCTTCTGCTCAATTATTTCTTTTTAGGGTTATTCAACTGTAGTTATTGACAATCTTCTATGTTTTTCTCATGATTTTTATAAACTAAATCTAAAATAGATTTTACACTAGATTTTGCATTTTTCTCCTTTACCCTAGACTGTACCCTAGGAGGGGTCTGATTACCCTAGACTAGGGTAATTACCCTAGAAGTGGAAGCACTGGTTAGGTGCGTGGGGTGTACTGGTTTAGTTTCTGACTTTTGAGAACATGAGATATCCCATTCATGTAACGTCCTTGTCACTATGAGCGTTTGGTGCTGTGGTTATAAACTGAGATCGTTCATCCATACCGCTATTCTAATAAATGAATTTTTTTTATTAAGAGTTGAGACCTCGCTGTGGGCTGCTGCGCTACCTGGGGCTGCTGGTGACTCTTGGTGCCCAGCTCGTTTTCTTTTGTTCACCACAACGCAAACATTGCCACATTGCTAGCGAGAAGTTAGGAATTACCTCGCAGCCGGTTTTCCGTGTCAGATTGCCGCTGCAAGAGCATACAAAATTGAATGTGACATTTTATTCATCTGTACGGGTATTCATTTCACAGTGCGTTTGATTGACTAGTAATTCATGAAATGGTCAATTACCTGTCATATCATTGAAAGTTGAAATCTTTACTGTTGTTAAGCTTCAGTCTCACTGAAGCTTACCTAAACCTTAATTCTTCGTTGCCGGCTCGGTAAAACGGCCGTGTGTTTGTTACCTTGAGTTGTGTTTTGTTTACTGCTCTTTGTAGATTAAAACTGACGCTAGAGACTAAATGATTAAGTAAAACTATATAATAGCGTCCTGCTAATGTTTCGCCTGAGGCGCTGAGTATTTAGTTAAGCTGTATGCGTTCCCGCAGTTTTCATTGAAGGAACTTTGGTTCTTTGGCGATATTATAAATGAGCTGCTACGCGTCTTTTGATTAACCTGTGTGGATATCAGTGTGTTAGGACTTCAAATAGTATTTGGAGATTGCCCCTTTCAAATAATCCACACAGAAGTGAAGTTTCCTAGACAAAGTAACTAATCAGACTTCATCTTATTACTCCAACATCTTTCTTCTTATTACTTCATCAGCCCAATTTTTGTTTCAACTGCTGCGACCTCACCCGTAGTCCGTCCAGAGCTCTCCCCTTCTGTAAGCCATCCTTTTGACTGCATGGAGTTGAGACAGTGTGGCCCGCAGCGCTTCCTGGGAGCTGCGCTTCCAATAATACAGGTTGTAACAGAAGTTCTGTCCAATTTTTGAGCTATATGTTTAGGGCACGATTACTTCAATTTCGCATGTTAATGTTGTGTGCTTATCTATGGTAATTAATAAAATATTATTTTATCTCTCAGATTGTGTGAGAATAATCGTAATTAAAACTATTTTTAGCCCTAATGTACACTCTAAGTAAAGAGCATATCAGGCATATTTTACTGTTTGAATATCATAAAGGCTATACGCCAAGCTCAGCAGCAAAAACATTCAAAGACACTTATGGAAATGATGTTGTGAATTGAAAGACCTGCAGAAGATGGTTTTAACGTTTCAAAAAGGATGACTTCAGCCTGAAAAACGAACCGAGAGCAGGATGCTCAAAAAACTCAATTCTGAGCAATTGCAAGCTACCATTGATGAAAATCCAACCTTCACTACTAGAGAACTGAGCAAAACCGTTAATGTAAGCCATATGACCATATATCGGGAAATGAAAAAACTCGGCACAGTCTCAAAGGATGGGAAATGGGTCCCCCACGATTTTGTCAGAAATCAACAGGCAACAGCGTGAGACCTGTTTTGTTTCACTGCGTTCTCGTGAACATAAGGCCCCTTTTTAGACTGAATCATATAACTGGCGACGAGAAGTGGATCCTTTACAACAATGTTAAATGCAAAAGACAATGTTAAGTGGCTAAGTCGTGGTTCAAAGCCAATTCTACAGCCGAGAAGTGAGAAGTGAGAGTACCCTAAACATTTTTTTTTTGTGTATGGAGGGATTTGAAGCAAATTATTTATTATGAACTAATGGGTGACAATCAAACAATAACATCTGAAGTTTACTGTCAGCAGCTAACTCGTTTAAAAGCAGTTTTACAGGAAAAACAGCCTTCTTTCATCAATCGAAAAAAGGGGATTCTGCACCATGACAATGCCAGACCCCACACTTCAAGAGCAACCAAAAATCTCATTGACGAATTTGGCTGGGAAGTCATGTATCCGTGCCATATTCTCCCGATTTTCACCAACCGATTTTTGTTTTTTCAGGAGCTTGCCAAATCATTTAATGGGACAAAGGCTTACTTCAAGGCTTACAGTTTCTTTTTTTGAGTCCAAACTGACTAAATTCTGTGAAGAAGGAATCAGAAAGCTTGTCGCAAGCTGGGAAGATGTAATTAATAAAAATGGTGACTATGTGGAAGCCTAAATAAATATATTTTTAACAGGATTTTCACTTTATTTCAGGTTAAAAAAATGGATAGAACTTCTGTCACAACCTGTACAATGTACAGGAATATTTATTGAATTGTTTTAGAAACATTGAAGTGCGAGGATATAATGGTTTTGCTTTCTTGATTTCAGTTAAGATATTCCTTTTGCCAAAAATTTCTGAGTCTAAAGTAACCACCAGCGTGTGAGCCAACCGCGATGCGGACGGTCTAAAATCCGTGAGTAAATTTTAATCCTATTATTTACCTGAAAATTTATGCCGAATAATTCATTTTCTCATTTTAAAAGATGGTAAATAAGGTGAAGTTGAGATGATTGGAGTGGGATATGTTGAGTTTAACTAATTAAGGGTGGGTTAAAACAATTTCGGGTCAATAAATTACATAAACATCGTTTACTGATGTAGTTATCGCTCAATATGTAGATCAAAAGCAAGATTAAATTTGCTGTAATGCTAATTTCAGGTTAATTTTTGGCTTGGCACGGTTGCGTATAGTGCAAATGCATTCGTACTAAGCAAAAATACGATGAACAGATGTAAGATAAAATATGAAATTGTGGCCAGTAATCCTGAATGAACGAAGAGGATAGTCGTTATAATTATTCCATCAACCTTGCAGTGTTCATGTGATGGCGGAATCCGAGTTTGAACGGCCGATCAGCGTGTAGCGTTTTACGTTGATAAAGTCTGGAATAGCCAACCGTTTGAGCAAAATGAAAACATATTGCTGGATTTCAAAACCTCACTTAACAATTCATGAGAGAGAACAGCTTTAAAGGGGAACAAGTAACAAAATTTGTACCTTCAAAATAATCACAAACGTGTTTATCAACTTCATCGTGAAAAACTAGATAAAGGTGACAAAAAGGGACGAAAAATTCTGTCTTGATGTGACTGAATTAACGCGACAAAAATTTGCCACCAATTCGAGGGGACATAATTGCTTTTCTCAGATTTCAATACGAGTAAATCACTGAGCTAGAAAAAAATTGAATAATGAGCACGTCAGGATATTGCAATGATAAAAAAAAGTAAACAAGAAATCGAAGAAGCATGTGAAAATAAATTAGCTCAAAGTAGGCTAAACGAAAAACGAAGAATGATCGTTCATAACTGAGAGGATGGATGCACACACGATGAAAAAATAGTACCCACTGCTGACAAACATACTTGTATATGAGATACTTAGCAGACTTAGCGAGCGCGCTGTGATTGTAGAGTTGACATCTTCAATCAGATAAGCTGAGGAAGGAATTGAAAGGGGAAAAAAGAAAGTTGTTAGATAAATACAGTTTATCTTGAAAAAAAACAGTTCATAAATACGTTGGGACAACTCGCTGGGATACCCGAGGTATACATTCGGCGTCCCGACCTACACGGCCACAACACCAGACTGACGTGCCCCGTGTTTGCCGAGGCTGGGTGATTCTTGTCAGGCGCTGTGTCGTGGCGAGTGTCGGAATTGGTGCCGTACCTGTGTTGACTGAGTTTCCCTTATTTCCTGCCTACCGTGCTTTCCAGCCTGCCGTGCTTGCTTTCCTGCCTGCCGTGCTTGCTTTCCTGCCTGCCGTGCTTGCTTTCCTACCTGCCGTGCTTGCTTTCCTGCCTGCCGTGCTTGCTTTCCTGCCTGCCGTGAAAATCCGTCTACCGTCTATATCTGCCCACCCTCTATGCAGAGGTGGGCAGTAGCGCGCTACATTTAGCGATAGCGGCACAACATTTCAAACAATGTAGCGGTTGCGCCCGCTACATATTTAAGTACCGATACAATGTTTTTCTGCTAGAGCGCTACCGCGACATTTACAATATAGTCATATAAATTAAACATAAAACTGTACGAAAGATTTCGGTGTAGAACTGTCAACTTGCTACCAGTGAATAATTGTACAGGTTGTTGCCTGCCTTCTCGCAGTTTGATTGAACCTCTCGTATCTCCCTACCAGGCTACCACAGACCATTTACTGGAGAAGATATCCAACTTAACACTATATGTCTCTCAGCTGGGAGGATATTGGTGTCATCGGTAATTGGCCAATGACTGAGCAGAATAATTATGACGTAAGAGAAAAC
The DNA here is from genome assembly GCA_014220935.1 of Platorchestia sp. MABIK. Lineage (NCBI taxonomy): Eukaryota > Metazoa > Arthropoda > Malacostraca > Amphipoda > Talitridae > Platorchestia > Platorchestia sp. MABIK. Next base: position 41,354 of record JACJUY010007032.1, read on the forward strand.
CGTTGAAACTACTCAGCTTGATCGAGGGGCGTTCTTGCAAGTGAAGCAAGTCCTGCACAGTTGACTCCTGTGTTAGCGCGGTCGGTATTCGGAGAGGTGAAGGTAGTTCGTAAATATTTGCTCATTTCTAGTACTGACAGTATTAGAGTGTCGTTCATCACATTTGGAATATTGATTAGTCTAAACAGTTAAAAACGTGTTTTATTCACGAAAATAATTTAGGCCTACACAGTTACACACTAAGGTCTCTTTTCTCATTTTGCGATTGGACAATTCGAAGTGTCATGCAAAGCGAACTCTGTTCGATAGAATACCAGTGAATATTAAAATACGACCAATGAAATTCATTCAATCATTTCCATGAAGAAAAAATAAATTTCTGCTGCTAGCGTTTTCGTTAGAAACCAATTCGTTGTCCTTGTCTTCAATACAAGTCAGCTTGCTGACAGCGCTTGAAGAGTGTAGTGATGTCGCCGCGGTCGCGTCTCGTGTGCGGTGTGATGCAATGATAGGTGGTGCCGGCTTGTACCAATAACACATCTAAAAATTTTACATTTGCTATCATTCACGCACAGTTTTATTATTTATTTAATTTATCATGGTCAACTGGTGTGATACCATCGCAGTGACAGCACACCAGCTAACACACTAGTGTAGAGAGTAGCTGACACGTTGCGGTCAGTGTCCCCAACCAACTATGCTCCTACTGCAGCCTACTGATAGTTAAAAGTTGAATATTGAATTTAATTTTGATTTTGTAATGCAACAAATATAAAGTCTTAATCTCTAAATCAATTTGTCAGATAAATAGTTAGTAGACCACTATGATATCTTATATGCCGTCTAACTTGAAGGAGGAATGAAGCTAGTTAAATCTCTGATTTTTTATCTGTATTTGTTGAAAATTTTTCCGATAGGTTGATTGAAGTAGACATCCATGTAGGGATAGCGATAGATAAAACTAAAAAAAATAGCTGTAACACTTACTTATCTAATCCGTACTAGTTTAGTTAGCTTAATTGCAATATATCTGCATTAATATGTATAGGGCATTGTAGGCGAGAATGATGTAGCGTCAAAATACCTTGAGCATCTAAAGTTAAATCCCTTGCCCGTTTCGCATTTAGTTCGTGACCGAGCGGCGTAGGACATTCACTCATGTCTCTTGTGCCTGTGTCGTCCATGCTGCTGGTAAGCGCTTCTTTGTGCGATAACTTCATTATTTTGGTGCTACAACTTTTATTTGGGTCGTTATTGCATCAGTGTCTGACGTAAGCCTCAGTTGTTTACAAATTTATTTTTTTTTTGTTCTTGTTATCCTTGCCACTCGTTCTGCTCCTTGCTCCTTACTCCTTATCCCTACGACTCGGTTCAGTGTTATTTATATTTGTTAACCGTAGAATTTATTTCTGCCGTCTCTTCTACAGACTTGCCAGAAGTCTAATTAAATAGCCCATGTATTCTTATGCACATGAACCACAATTGTGTTGTAATATTATTTGTGTTAATATTTAATTCATTTCTTTGTCATTCATTATCCATATTGAGGTGTGAATTCTACCAACAAACTAAAGACAGGGGAAGTCTTAATAATGTGTTTTCAAAATGTCTTCCTCTCACGAAATGTTTATGAATTAATGGCAATAGTAGAACAATTAGAATTTGAAGTTTCTCAATAATATTTGCCATTGTAGCGCCTAATGT
>JACJUY010007033.1:7550-46766 GCA_014220935.1 Platorchestia sp. MABIK
ATTGCCCCATGTTATCGTAGGAATTTTAAGTTTCTGTTCGTCTTGACGTCAAATTTTAAACGAACTTTTACATGTATGTTTACTTTTCCATTAAAGAGCCGCACAACGCGACGTGGAAGACAATGAGTATGTTGACTCCGACGATTCAGAAGATTCTAATGCTGAAAACTACTACACAAATGATTATCCTGACGAAGAATCCAGCTCTTCGGACGAATATGAGGAACGCGATCATTTCTGGTCAGTTTGATGCACGTTTGGAAAAAAATAGTTTCAAGTGAGTTCTTTTTCTTTATGGAGGGAAAGAGGGTAAGTGCCTCTTATGCATCTCTTGTATGTTACATCTGCTTGTTATAAAGAAGGTGTTATTAGGAGCAAATCCCCGAGCAATTTATAGTGCGCTTTGTCACGCATTTTTTTTCTTTACGTAGCCCCTCAGGGGGATACAACGATTGTATCTATGGGAATTAGCGCTCCCAGGGGGGCAATGTGAGGGCCCGAGCTAAAGGTTAGGTAGGCTTTCTTTGCGTTGAAATAACATAGGTTTTTGTTTTGATATGGACCAACTTTTTTTCGGTTCACTGCTGTCCTGTTTTTTCAACACCTACTACTTTCTTCAACTTTGATCTTGTTTCATGAACGTCTTTCTCATCTTACTGTTTCTGTGCCCTTTCTGCATAGATTCCACGTTCCCTTAACTCCATACTAAATAGCCTTCTTCCTTCCTCTCTTTGGATCTCATTTGTTGAGGATAGGGAGGCTTCAACTAACTAATAATATAATATAATCTTTTCTTTACGTTGTTAAAACGTAGCATGCAAATGTCTTAAGTACAATGATTTTATTCTATTGCAGTATTAAAAAATCCCTGTAATATTTAATCAGAAAATGCTAGAAAAAGTGACGTTTTGAAAATATCCTCAGTTTCCTTTGCAAATAAGAGATATTACGAGGAGTCATTGTGAGTAAAAATGAACAGGCTTAGAGAAAAGTGGAAGCGTTGAAATGTACAGGGTTTATAAACGAGTGTGAGCAATGCTTCATGAAAGGCTTTGTGTCTTCTTGTGTTGGGCCTGGAGCAGATATTTCAGACAGCAAGAAAAGAAAAACGAACGTGTTAGTTGTGATGGTCTGAATTTACCATGGCTATAGCACGGTGAGAGAAAATGGAAAGAAAATGAGACATGGACGAGTATTGAGGGAAAAAAATGCGTTGAACTTATGGAGTGTTAAGGGCTTATGGAAAGACTATATTTCCGATTAATGACAAAGCAATGAGAAATTGAAATCGTGCTATTTATCACGTCGTATCGGTAGTGATTTGCTTTCTTTTTTTGGGGAGCTTATTACCTGGCAATTGCTTGTAACAATAATGAAGTTAGACTGAAAGAAAGATGTGTTCAAAGTAAATGGAAGATTGGATAATAATGAACTTCAGGCGTCTCATGGAGCATATAATAGGAAATAAATAAAGGTTAGTTAGGTTTGTCTGTCCTAAACCTTGAGGGCTAGCATTCCTAGGGGTATACTGTTAGATTACCTCACACATAAATAGGGTTTTATTATTTGTGCTCACTCTGCTTCTTTCAGTTTGCCTTTTTTTATTTTCCTCCACTTCATTCCAACTACATTATGTTCCTTTAAGCAGGGTATCCTATGTGTTCCAGAACGCATTTTGTGCACTGATTGATTCCTTGTTCTTCCAGTCCATACTAAATTGTCCTTTCCCTTGCTCTTGTGAGATCACATTCAATGTTGCTAATGAGTCTTATGCTAACTAATGATGATAATAATGGTGATGCACTTCAGTCTGTGGAAACGTGTAATGTTGCAAGAGACTGGATAAAATTGGGTGTAGGCTAGAAGATCTGGATAGTAACTCCGATGTGGCAAGATCCTATGTTTCCATTTGGCTTATAAAGTTTTCCTAGCCAGAAAATTTTAAAATTTCAGCAGCGCAAATAAAGAAAAAGAAGTCGAAATTTCTAAACCTTCCAGACTCGTAATGCAGCTCTTGTTGACACTCAAAGAAAAAGATGATCGCCTGTGAGTGCATGTTTCTCGGGCTAGCTTTAAGTTTTATTTTTCGTTTTGTTCATGTTATTTGAATTCTTGTTTTTGCTGTGTGCTTGGCTTATTTTGAGTCTCTACAACTTTTCCTAGCTGCCTTACAAAATTATAGAAATAATTAGTTGGGGCATGTAGGATAGACTGTAGGTTAAAATCAATTAGCTTTGTCAATCCTGAGCTGCGGGGACTGATGCTCCTAGGGAAAATACGGTTAGGTTACCTCGGCCGTAGATAGGCCTTCGGGACTTCCTACAAGCCTTCCATTTTACTTTCGATTTTCATGCTTTCTTTCCTATTTCTTCTTTCCCTTTTCTTCCTCTTCCTTTTCCACTTGCTGTTTTTGTGCGCAGGGTATCTTGTGTGAGAACACACTTTGTGCATAGATTCCCCGTTTTCTCTAGTCGATAATAAATGGTCCCTCCTCTTCACTCGTGAGATCGCCTTTGTTGAGGCTAGGGATTTTTAACTATTGTAGCATCAGAATAATGAAATGTGAACGTGTGACTTGACTGCCTTCGAATTCGTTACTCATTGCCATTTTGTTTTTTGTTTTCCAGGGACAACGAGCTCTCTTCCAGGATGAAGAGAAGCCTAGGTGAGTCTCATTGTTGTATTTCACAAGTAAAAATTTTTCAAGAGGAGACATCTTTTGCCTCTGTGGAAATTAGCACTCCCAGGGGGGAGTATGTGAGGAACCGAGTTGAAGGCTAATTAAATCTTTATTGTTGCAATAGAATAGTTTTTTCGTGTTTCGGTACGGACCATCTTTACTTGGTTCACTGCTGTCCTGTTTTCAGCACCTACCATTTTTTTTTCTTCGACTTATATTTCATCAATTTCTTTCTCAACTCACTGTTTGTTTCTATGCACCTTGTGCATAGATTCCGCATTGTACTTAATCTAATCTGTTCAGTGGGAAGCAATGATGATAACTGAAGAGCACTAGTTCCCTAAGGACACTGACGAAGAGATACACCATCAGTATCCCTCCTAACTTTAGCCTTGATATGCTACCTATCCCGGAGAAGGCCAAAGTCTCCCAAGATGTACTGAAGGCAAATAAATTCCCTTCAGTGCATTTCCCTGTTTGGTTGTAAAGTTCCCAAATTTGTACAATCAAACACCCGCTCCCACTGAACAGCTGAATTTAGTGAGGTGCTTTCATTTACTTTTAATAATTTTCAATTTGTGGGTATGAAACGGAACTATGCTTCGGAAGTTATAGCTAATTATTGCCTATAAATATCAACGGGATTTTACGATTTGTGTTACATTCAGTGAAAATATATCTGATGCTATGTTTTGTTCATCTCATCTGAATTTTGGTTTTTACTGTATGCTTATCTTATGTTAGTCTTGCATCTTTTCCTAGCCGCTTTGCAAAAGTATCTACATATTCGGTTAGGGTATTTAGAAGTTATAGGTTTAGCTAAGTTATGTTTTTAAGCTTGGGGACTGGTGCTCCCATGAGAGATGCTGTTGAGTTACCTCAGCTGTAGATTGGCTTCTGGGACCTCTACCCACTTTGCATCCGTCAGTTTCATACCTTCTTTGCTATTCCTTATTTGTTCTTTTTCCCCCCTTCTTTCCTAACTTTCTTTCTCTGTGCACAAGGTATCTTGTATGGGAACACACCTTGTGCACATATTTTCTGCAGCCGATTCTAAATGGTCCCTTTTCGCTCTTCTTTAATGAGGCTAGGGAATTTTAGACTGATACAATAATGAGAGTAATCAAAATAATTCAATCTCTTCATTATAGCTTTACGTCACTGCTGCATTGTCGCTCAATGATACTTAATAATTTTTTTTTAAATGTGGTACCATCAATGTTGTGGCAGACTTGAACAACGGTTTAGGTATGCTGTTGCGTCCTTGGCTAATTAGCGCTCCCTGTTAAAATATGTGAGGTCCCGAGCTAAAGGTTAGGTAGATCCTTCTTTTATTTAATAAAATGTTTTTGTTTTGTTACGGGCCATGTTTTTTCGATTCACTGCTGTCCTGTTTTTCCAGTATCTGATTCTTTCGCAACTTACTGTTTCTGTGCAACTTGTGCATAGATTCTGCGTTCCCTTAACTCTACACTAAATGATGCATTTCTCTTTATTCGTTTTGGAATGCCTTTGTTACGGTTAGGGAGGCTCAAACTTACATCTAATCTAATTTGCGACCTTGGCGCTGCAATATAATGCCTAATATGCATGTGCTTGCAAACACGGACACTAGCTTGGGTGCTGTTTTCATGTAAGCATTTTTAGGTGCGTGCGGTGAATCGCTTCGTTTCTTGAAGTAATTTATTGTACTCAACTTTCGAAATTTATTGTTAGCGCCGAGAATGTTAACCTCCTACTGAAATGTTACCGTGTCAGTACAACATGTTCGAAATGGAGAGCTGGTGTGGCTATTTGAAGTTCTAGCGACTTTCTCAAATTGTGAATGAAATTTTGATTCAATAAGCAATGAGAAATACACGTGATCTTTGTGTCGCCAGGTTTCGCAAACGACAGCTGTGGCGAGTCAGGGAAGAAGCAGTACACGTTTATGGGCTCGGTCGTGCCTGAACACCTTAGTTCCATGGTGGACTGGGGCGCCCTCCAATCTGACGATGATGAGGAGAGCAGTATTGACGGAGAACAAATATATCCTGACGCGGATGACTATGATCAAGAATGATGAATCTGCAATGGGTTCATTGTTTTTCCAGAGCGTTGTGAGTAAAGTTTACAGTATAACCGAAAGTTTTTCCAAGTTCCTCAACTATAGGAAGGAAACCAAAGGTGCGACCTGCATTTAGGGTCACTGCAGCCAAATTTTGTTTGGTTCACGGGAAGCCTGTTCAGAATACAAGAATGTGTCATAATTTTGAAGTTTATTTTTCATAACAACTTCATTTATTAAAAGGAGCCCAGTTAATCTACAACGGAATCAGTAATGTTCTCAGTATGCGAGTGTTCTTAAATGTTGCCGATCGTCAAGGGACAGTAACTGAAGCAGTGGCGGAATATTATTGCACCACTGTTAATTACAGACATGCTGCCTGGTGCAGATCTGTTACTGTTGTTGGCTTATGACTTGCCTTGATGTGCTTCATAAAATGAGTTTTACTAGCCGAACCGCCAAATACAAGAATAAGCTTGTTTGACCATAAATTGGTTACAGTTGGTCTTAATTTTGAACTTAGTTTTTCTCCGACAGCGCGAGGTTTTTTCAATCTCCGCGGACCTACCAAAATTTGTCAGTTAACCCTTCAACGCCCAAGTGGACTCTACGGTCCTCTTTCGAAAATAGCCTCAATATATTGTATTTCTTTTTAAATTAGTTCCCTACTGTGTTCTTTGGAGTTCACTGCCGAGTAGCAGTTCGTTCCTCATCCTGATATCAGTGATTACTTGATGCCGGCGCCAGTTTAGTGACGGTGGTTGTGATAACCGTAATATGAGTGCAAAAATGCAGACGTTAAAGGGTTAACACGCCTTTTTCATCGTCCACGTTTGTTTCTCGTACATTTTGTTTTTCTCTCCATTATCTACAACGCTTTCAATAGTACTGAATCGTCACCAATCTACTCAAAAAATTGCTTTCTGCTAGGTACTTTGAATCGGAGAATGTCATGCTCTACTTTCACAGCTTTACTATTTTATACTTCCTTGATTAAGTTCAGCGTGCATTCATATTTGTAGTATCAAACCTTTATTCTGCGCAGCCACACACATGTCAGAAGCGAAAGTTTTCTACTCTTTCTTCATTCAATATTCTAAAACGCTTCGGCATCAACTGAATTTTCTCGTGAAAAGAAAACAAATACCATCGCTGTATACATTTTTTTACTTGTGATTCTATCCTTGATGTGTCCGACAGATGAAGTTTTTAAATCAGTTAAAATGACATTAAGCCGCTATTTGGCACAGTATAAGTTGTTCATATAAGACAAGAAAAACGTGTTTAAATGCAATTTATTTCATCAGCATAATGGCATTCAATCAGAAGTTCACACCCTATCAACAATATCTCAATGTCAGGCAAATGGTCGTCATTGACCGACAGCTTGCATTTTGACACCGTGGGCTCTGCATTCTATGAAAGATCGTAAAATGAACTATGGAAGGTGCGTATAGAAACAATGATTGAATGCTATTTTGAAAAGCATGAAATGTGGCAATATTTCGTGAATCATTTTGAAACCCATTTTCAGCGTAAAGCGTCAATTGAGAATATCCACGATTCTGGAAATAAACATTAAAATTCGTTGAATCTGAATCGCACTTGCAAAATTTAATGAATCAAATTTTTTAATCATCATAGCGCATAATAATCTTAAACTTTAGAGTGTGAACAACATCAATTGTTACAGCGAAACATTTCACAGTAGGTTTCATTCCACAAACTTTATTCTTTGACAGTGAACATTCTCAAAAATGGATGTTGTACACGCTGTCCGCTAAATAGTAGCAGATTTACAAACGGGGTAGTTCGTAAAATTTATGCCAGTAGGCTAGAAATAAATTTCATTGAAAAGAGCAGGATTGAAAGCTTTAGTTCAATTCAAAATTTGTGTATTTGGCATAAGTCTGAATAAAAATTATGGTATCCAACCTTATTTGTACAAAACTGCTCGTTTTTTATTCTGCTGCACAACTCATCTTTTCCTTGCTCTTTTCTATAAAACATATTCCAGCCTTCTAGCACTAATATTTTACGAACCTTTTTAAATCGACCCCTTTTTTGGCTGACCTCCTGTACAATAAAGTTGCGACACTCGAGCACGATGTTGGTTAAGCGAATGAGAACAAGTCAAAATATGAGCTTTTCACAAACAAAGTTGAAGCGCACAACTATCAATAAAACTACCACTAACTTTTTCAGCGAATGAAAATATTACAAAACAGTGCGATTCAATATAAAATTGTCGTTCAATCATGAACAAACGTTTGTAAAATTATAGCTGACATACCCGTTTGATGACAGTAGAACACAAACTATAATTGCCACTTTTTCCTGAAAATGAGAAACAAAAGCGACGGCACCCCATGAGGAACCTTGATACTGGAAACTTCCACAATGGAAGGTGATGAAAATCAAAAATTAATCCATCCGAGATTTCTACATCTGTTCTCCTCGATGTAGCATAGGACAGTTTGTAAATGTACCAAACTTTTCAATCATGAGCCATACCATATAAATGTTAACAATGCTGTCAACAATTTTCTTTTTTTTTATCCAACGGAAGCTGAAACCCCTCTGAGAAGTCAACACTCGAATCGGGTTTCTGAATTCTCTCAGCAAAGCATTCCTTGCGTCACAAGATTTAGGTCTAATGAATGAAATATTAAGAAATCAAAGTTACCCTCCAGAAAAATACAATTCTTATATTTCGGCGCAATATTTTATCACAAATGCAAGTCTTCAATAGAGATTAATAACTAATGGAACAGGTACTGAAGTAAATTTAAAATATTTTCAAAACCGATGTGAAAGACTCACATCTAAGAGATGCACAATTTGTACTTCTACACTCTAAAACATGGGAAAATGCATTCGACGTACAAAAAAATTAACGCAAAAATTACTCCGTAGTAACTTTTCCATTTTAAAGAACCGTGTTCAACAGAATCTTAAGAACGAGGCTGAACACACCTGAGTGGGAAATAAACTTTAGTAAAGTTATTAGCTGCAAATTACAACAGTTCTGGAAAATACAAGTTGAATAAATTGTGAAAGGCGCGTTTTCAACTCCGTCCTAACGATGAGCTTTAAAAATGTTCTGTGAGGAGAAATAAGGCCACAATTGTGGCGAGATTAAGTTGATGAACAATGAAGACCGTCAATGAATTTTTTCCAAGGAAAAGGTTATCAGTTGTAATTGCTTCCTAGAAATTGCTACGAGACCCTTCTCATGATGACCGGTTGCATTGAACAACTATCATGCGCTGTAAAGTACGACTGAAGCAAATGAATGTCACATAAAAAGTACGAGAAGTGCGCGGTAAAAGTTGGTTAGCACATTTAATAAAATAAAACGTGAAGTTTTAAGACTTTTAATCCTTAGACTAACACGAAAATTTTAAAACATGATGGAGTATAATACATACATATGCTTAATTTTCCAGTTGCGTGATGAGGTAATATTTTATCTTTTGAAAACCCTAAGCGCATTCAGACAAACAGCAGCAGAACTATTCTTCAAATGAAAAATTAATGAAGCGAAACCTATCATTGAAAGACATCTCATATTTAGGCACATCTCTGGCATTTACATCTAAAATTGAGGCTTGTTCTATAAACTACGCTAACATAGCAAGCTATAACAACTTAACCACTGTCAACGATCCTATTCTACGCCGCAACAACCGCATAAATCTGTAAATTGGCGCTGATTATCCTAGATTGTGCACTACAGCACCGGAGTTCAAGCAAATCTATTTAAATTAAGGCAACAAGAGCGCTCCGGAGAATTTTAGTTGAAACAGTTCATGCGCATACCGAGCACGTCCAATAAAATATCAATATTGCCTGGAAGAATCAATGTGTAGGCAATAACAACAAAAAAGGTTTATTTGCTTATTAAACAATTCTGACGCTCCGCTCCCGTGGTATTGAAGTATATCTCAAAAGTTCACAAGTCCTTCGATTTGTGATCAGATACAAATGCATCCAAATTCCAAACATACCACACGTAGAGCAAGTGTCGTTCGTAAGCGATAGATTTTACAATCTTATCTTTGCGTCATATAATTAAAAGTTAGCATTAAAATAGTCTCAAGTGTTTCAAGCGACAACGATAATAGATACATATACACTCTTCAGGATTAAAAGTGACAAAAATTCATCGAGCAACTCTATTGAACAAATCCTGAAACCCTTCACAGACAGTGTATTGAGTAGAATTGGAAATTGTTAGTCAAATGTGAAGATTGGACACATGAATTTTACAAACGGCCGAACAATGCTCTGCAGAGGTGGAAAAGAAAATGCCAGGCTCACAACAGAAGATTTAGGAGCTAACATATCTCCGTGCGGGGAGCACGACGGCTCTGCATCTCGGAGACGGTGGTGGTGTTCGTGTGGTAGTTCCCGTCGTTACTGACGGCTATTTTGTCTTCGCAGAACGTTGTTCCAGGCTCGGAGAGGCCCGTCACCCCAAAACCCTGCACAGCATGACGTGATCCTCACAAAAAAAGAATACGTTGCCATAAAACATCAGAAATGGAATCTTTATTTCATGTCTATAAACACGGATGAATTATCCAGCTTTTATCGAGTTTTATCTTTTAAGCTCCTCAAAAGTTAGAGATAATGCTTATATAATAATCACAGTGATTCAATGAAATGAACTCGGGTCTAAATATTAACAAAAAACTAATGAGAAAAAGGCACGAAGGATTAGACCGAAATTATCATTTTCTTTAAAATCTTGCAGGACATTTAAGAAATCTCAAAACAATGAAGAACAAATATGATGGGAGGCGCAAAAATACAACAGGAGTTAGGCATGCGGAAAAACCATGCAGAAGCATTTCAAACAAAACTGAGTTATATTACAAAAATAAAGAAAAAATGTACAACAAAGCCAGTAACCTATGAAAGAAGTGGTTTTAGTCATGAAAAGAGTAATGGAAAAACGGAAACATTGGAAGCTGAAGGCGGGCTGTAAAATAACAACCGAAAATGGCTTTCGAACATTGACAGAAATTGAGAGAGAATCCTTTTCCTTTGGCCATTTGAACACTGCAGCTTCAATGACGAACTCTAGCTCGCTGGTCGGAAGTTGGGCACAGCGATATCAGTCGCTTGCCTGTAGGTACCAAGAGATAGGAAGTTGTTACTACTCGGGGCGAATAGGCATGGCTCTTCAACTCGTTGCTGATTGATCTTTCTCCCACAAGTACGACTAGAAAATACCGGAACCAGGTGTTGCGCCGAGTATGTCTTCATACTTGTCTTTACTCCATAGTTTTATGTTCATCCTTTAATAGTGTAAATTTTGTGCTATTACATAAAAAATAACAATAGAACGACTTGACGTTCTCACTGTAGTTCGCAACGTTGTAAAAAATAGTATTGGAAATAGATTGGGCAATACTACTATCACTACAACGAATAAGAGATTAAACCATTGTTGTTATTATCACCGGTTGTGAAAGGGATAAAATAATGGCAGTGGACATTTTTAAGAGATGAAAAATTAACGCTGACAACATCGAAAACCCTCGTGAAGGTGGATAGCACGGTTGTCATTAGACAAGGTGTTTAAAAAAAGTACAGGGTTTACCCAAATTGAAGTTGTTGAGCAGCAAGCATTACTACGTGTTTTGGTCAAATGCGAAAAGGCCATCACTAATAAAAGCCCCAAACAGAAATACGATAAAAATGTTTCCGGTGTTCTCTAGAAAAACGAACGACATATTGATCATTCATAATTGGTATTTATCGCTTCCCTATTCCTCATTTAGTCCTAGGTTACGTGCCCTCATTTCATTCACATTTAATTCAAATAAAACTGACATGCTTGATAAGCCATACAAAGTTTTCATGACAAAAATCAATCAGGCATGCGTCAAAGTACATAATGTAATTCTTCAACATGAGGTAAAGAAACTCGATTACCATAAACGCGAAGTAAAAACGTGTGAAACAATTGGTGCTCAAATTCGTACATTGAATACAAACTAAGCTACGACCTACGTCAAAAGCTTTTTGTCAGCCAAATCAAATTCAACAACGATACAAATCATCTTACTCTGCGCGCATCTGTTCCAAGCATGCTCGCCAAATACGAGAATATTCGGTAGTGCTGCGCATTAATGTCAATCGAAATGAAAAGTGATTCAACTGATTTAACTTTTGCTACACTCCTTTATCGCTCAGGGGGAGAAAGTTACTGATATCGATATTTTCAAAAAACATGAGCGGGAATTCAAAGCATTGATGTTCCGATGCCAGAATCAAGAAACTCGGAGGGGATTTGGAAGACCAGTCTCCGGATTACTGAGCATCAGTATTCTCAAATATTTAGTGAGGAAATGCATTTTACCAACTCTCGTTATATGAGCTCATTTGCTGAGAAGGCGCGTGACTAGAATATACTTTCAATACAATTTATTTATCATCGCTAAATATTCAAACGCTAAGGCCGAAGGAAGAGTCGTCAATTTCTTCTTTTTGACAAGAGTTGATGATTTATCCCATACATTGTGTGCTGTCAAGGATTTTCTAGTACTTCCATTCACCTGCAATCTCCCTCAGACAACTTCAAAAAGACGTTCAAAACAAAAAAACATTATGCATATCTGTGCCCAATTATATTTTCAAGACACAGGAAAAACTCACGAAAAATTTAATAGATTTGACGTAAGTTTAACCCTCCCTAATCGCAACAAAGGCGTTCCAAAAGAGGTAGGCACCATTTAGTAAGGAGTTAAAGGAACGCGGAATCTATACACAAGGTGCATAGAAACAGTCTGAAGAAGTTTAGTTTAGTTTAGTTTATTAGTTAGTTTAAGCCTCCCTATCCGCTACAAAGGCGATCCATAGAGAGGAAGGAGGAAGGCACCATTTAGTTTGGAATTTAGGGAACGTGGAATCTATGCAGAAAGGGCATAGAAACAGTAAGATGAGAAAGAAGTTTATGAAACAAGATCAAAGTTGAAGAAGAAAGTAGTAGGTGTTGAAAAAACAGGACAGCAGTGAACCGAAAAAAGATGGTCCGTAACAGAACAAAAACCTATGTTATTTCAACAAAAAGGAAGCCTACCTAACCCTTAGCTCGGGTCCTCACATAGTCCCCCTGGGAATGCTAATTCCCATAGATACAATATTTGTATCCCTCTGAGGGGCACTTGTCCCCGTTCAAGTATCAATTAATTTCTGGTAAGCATCGATAACTGAGAGATTACCTTTATCGTGTATGTCTCCAAGAACTTGCAGGCACTTGTAATTAAGCCTCAATTGGGATTCACGTTAATAATATCATTTCAACACGTTCCTTACGATACGACCCATCGATGGGTCGTGCTCAAGTTCTTCCTCCTGCGAAACGATTTGAAATATTTAAAAAATATTTTAAAATTAATAGTATTTGCTGGACCAAGTTAATGATTCATAAAATTGCTAATAACTTTTTATTTTAAATCTGAGTTGAATGCTGAACTTCAGTTCAACCCATCGTAGTCGACGAGTTAATATAAATTTGCTGCAATAAATTATAGTACACTTAATCGGCCGCGATTCTACGTAATATTGACCGCATCAGGCTCTATGCTTTTAGATGTTTTCCCGTTCACCGTATCTCCGAGAATTAAGAGCACAATGAGGAACTGATAATTTCCAACACAAGATTTGAAATAAAGGTTACACGCTCAAAGTTGGAACAAGAGCCAGATAAGCAAACAGATGCGATCTCAGCACTTTAAAAATTGTCGAATAGAATACCGAGCAAAATCATACCGAGTGCACAAATCGTTATAAAAGCGAAACAAGAAACATATACCACCGTGATAATGAAGATTACGTACTGGTATAGTGAAATGCAGTCACAAAACAAACCTGACCTCACTAGATGAACACTGGTTCCAGACACTTGTTTCGGTTTACTGCAGAAGTAGCTCGGTCCGACGATAAAATAACAGTTCTAGCTTTTTCGGGAGTATTTACTTCCCGAACAAAGACCGTAGTAACGGGCGATGAGGCAGTAGATGGGATATCAGTGACATTGGCACCAGCACCGTGATGTTTAGGACGAGCTCCTGTCGCCAAACTATTAGGACTTTGCGGGGAACTGCCCAAACTTGACAAGTTATCGTAGACACTAGCATTCTTGGTTCGTTCTGCAAGAGCAGCAGTGGGCGATACCGCATGATGAGCCTCAACTGACGATCCTTCCGATGATTTAGGATGTACAGTCGTTAGAGAATGAGCTCCAGGGACTGATTGAACGTAAGGCACAACTGATCCATATTCACACGGTCGTCGATATTCAACATTTCGATCCTCATGTCTGATTTGATTCAAATGCTGGTGTTGGTGCTGCACGAGTCTTTGATCAGTCATATTATTTTGTTCACGTAAAGGCGATACATTTGTCCCTCTCATATGTTCTGAGCGATTTGGCGGTAACACACTTGCATCTGGATTTTGCGATGAGCAATTTGGAATAGTTGCACCAGGCGATAGTTCTTCAAGAGGCATCCAATCTACGCGGGGCCCATGTGTTGAGCCTTCTTTACAGTGCAACTGCAGACCTAGCCAGCTCCACTGACAGTGGATGAAACAAAGCAGATTCAGTCCCATAGAATAAGAAACCTTACAGCTGTAAGGAAGGATTTGACATCAAAATGAAAGCATGCAATCGTAGAAAGAAAAGCTCAAGAATGCACCCTAGGAAGGGCAAGCTAGACAATTTCACAATGCACAAAGATGAAACTATGTACACCACTCTACTGGATTGCACGACTTCGAAAACAAAATCTTAAATATCCTCTAAAAGGAGCTTCCCTGAAAGGACAGTCCTGAAGCTACCCAGTCTTAACTTTTTCGCCGCCTGCATGCATGTTTATAGCCGCCTAAGCGATTTAAGGCGGCGAAAAACATGAATGCAGACAGAAAAAAAGTTAGACTTGGAAACTAGACTTCTAGAAAGGCGTCCGAATCATAACGCAGAAACAAACCTACATTGTACTTTTTATTAAGCTAGATGCCAATTGAAAAATAATCCGAAAACTTTGATTTAGTTTGATCAGTAGAATGAAGAAATTTTGTAGGGGAGAATGCAAAATTTTGTAAAAGTTTTTGTATAAGTTTTAACAAAAAAAATCACGTCGATTGAACTAGAAAAGGGCCGCAGTCATGAGAGTGCCAGAGAAAATTCCCCTGTACCCAATAGGTACATAACTTGATACAATTAAAATTGACAAATATACTACATGACGAGCACGATCTTAGCTTTTCAATGCTATCAGTGAACCCACAACTACATGCTCGCTCTCGCGGAAGTATAAGCATTCATCAGATACTAATTAATTCATGAAATCATGAAAATAACAAATATTTTAAATAATAATGAGCTCAAATCTTTATAGAGAAGCTCAGAAGAATTTCGACAACTTCTAAACCAAAAAAGAGGCAAAATTTTGACTTTTTTTGCCACATCAGTGGTCCATACTTTCACCAACAACAATACGCAAAAATCCGAAAAAGCGTGTGCAAATGACAAAAAATTAAGCCATCCTAACTATAACGGTGTTCAAGAGAGGAAGGCATTATCTAATGTGGAATTAAGAGAACGAGGATACAATGCACAAGGTGTGATCCCACATCCAGCACAGTAAAACATCAAGACTGAGATAAGTTTATGAAAAAAAATGAAAGCTGAAAGAAGGATAGTAGCTATTAACAGAAGAAAGGTCCGTAAGAAGACAAAAATCCTATTCTATATCAACAAGGAGAAATCTAATCTTCATTTCGGGACCTCTCATCCCCCTGGGAGCGATAATTCCCCTAGATGCATTCATTTTATCCCCCTGAGGAAATGATGAAAATAAACAGAGCAATAAAGAGAAATCATAAATTAAAATGCAAACACCTTCATACGAAAAGAGAATGAAAAACAGAATTTAACAATCTTAATCATAAACTCGCAACATACTCTCGCAAAAAAGGGGCCGATTTTGAAATTAAAATTAAGGGTGAAATATTATAAATAAGGTAAATTTCAGCATCAGATTAGTCATTGAAATACTAACAGTTACATCATTCAAAATAGCCCATAGTAATTCATTGCAAAGCTTTTGGTTTAATTAGTAAAATTTTTTTGCCCCTGCTTTCAATTTTTTTGTTCACGTCTATTTTTCTTCAATTTACTGTAGCAAGAAGATAATAATTAATCAGTTCTTGCTTATATTTGTAGCTTCAAACTATTCGTTTCATGGGTTGTCTATCATTCATACATATTTATTCCAGAGTCAAAGATTTTCAAATTTAAACCCTGTAATGGACCAACCCTATACATCTCGTTGTAGATTATCTGAAATTCTGGACTCGCTAGATATTTCGTGCTCAAGCCAGGTAACTAATTCAGCTAAGTACATTATTATTCGAGCTTGGCAACAATAATTAAAACAGGATGGTTTGCTTAGATTGAAATTAAAAATAATGAAACTGAAAACATACCTAACTTAGAGGTAAAAAATTAGTTCAATGAGGGGTTAACATGAGCCAAACATCGGACCTAACTTTCTATTCTGCCACAACCTTCCCCAATGAACACTGGAAACTCGAAGAAAAAATAGGTGACTAATAGAAGTTCTAAAAATCATACAAAAATGAATTAAACGTTATGACCTAATTCTGTTCTTCACATCGAGGGGAGGAGGTGAGGGTCGAGGTTGAGTTAACCCATTCACCCCACTTGCCAAGAACTAGCTCCGTTTGGCTCCAAGTGTCAGAGAGGAGTTCTTGATGCACAGCCCGAATTTCCTCCCTATTTACTTCGACGTCGTCATATTAGCAATTCGGGCTCCAGCACCCATTATGTCCAAGCCAAAAAAACACTTCGAGTGTAGAATTTAGCTAGAACAAGACCGCTTGAAAATTTACTGGCTGCCACATAATTCACTCGCAATGGTCTCTAGCACAAACTCCAGTTTTGTCCACTGATGTATTTGTCAACAGGAATAATGTTTCACATCTTCCTTTTACTACATCCTAAAAAAAACTCATTTCTTGTTCTCAAGACCTCTGATAAGACAGATTTCGAAATGACAAAACAGTCCTGAATCATTCAATGAGTTTAACTAATATTTCTCTGGGTTCATCTCAACTTTAATTCGTATTTTTTATCCAGTACAGTGAATAAATATGAGAAAAAGACTCGTTTTTCTCATCTGCGTTACGATCTCGTTACGAAATTTTCGATTCTTGCTCATTTTCGCTACTTTGACAGTGTGAAGAAGAGAAGGAACATTTACCCGTCCAGACTTCCAATACAAGGCATTCATTTTGACCTTAGCAAGAGCAATCATTCCTGAAAATCATAAAGTATAACTTGAAGGTTCTTATACTCTAAATAATTCTTTGAAAAAATCACTATTGCACATGTATGACAGTTTGTGAACATTTCGTTCACAAAATATACCTCAGTCCTTATAAGGTACATGGTGATGCTCAGTCCCACCTATCGCTCTAAAACTATTTCATTTTAGAATGTAACTAAATTGTATTTCAAAACTAAATACTACCTGTATTCACGCTAGCTGCATCGTAAAACTTATGGGTTCATTCCCTGCATTAAGAGCGGAATGAGTGATAGCTTGTACTTGATAAGACACTGCGTAGTACAGAAAACTCTTTTCATGGTTGCCAGCGAGTTGAAATATAAGTCAAGCACGAACAAAAGCGAAATAAGTAAAGGTCTGCTTAGGATAAAATGTCGCAAAAATACATGTCACAAAATGCCCAAATTGTAATGTCCCTAAAGATGGCAAAAAAGGTCAGTAACATGAAACGTAAAAAAAGTCAGTAACAGGTAACATTTAAACTCCATTTACGCAGCGGAAGAATGTAAGCTTGTCATTTTTAGCTGCAAACAAAAACAGCAAGCTGCACATGGAACAGATGACATAGACTTTCCACCCACAGAACAGAAATGTACACGGAAATAAGTGGTCTGTGGTAACATAGCACAGAATGATAAATTGTCTCAATCGCAGATGATGTCACAAAAACAAATTTAGAAAATGAACAGTAATGAAACATGTGTTAGACGAGTGGCACATGCAGGTTTTTAGTACGTATATTTTTATCTCAGTATAGATCCTAGCAGCTAGTTGAACAAGCACCGTTTAAAATTGCATGTTCATATTAAAAATTATTTACATGAAAAGTTATAGTTTAGATAACTGTGAAGAATGAATCTCGCAGAAAATTCTCTTAATGAAATAAGTTAGGCGACATAAAGCATTTCTCATAGCATACACTTTTAGTGAGCCTTTCTGGCGTGGTATTTTTCGTCAACATTAAAATGCAACATGAAATGAACATTCTGGCAACAAGGTATGTAATAAGGTGACACAAAACTTCCTACAGCTGAGACGTAACAAAATTAAAAACCTGAACCTCTCACAGGAGACTAAACTAGTATTTATCATGCGTAGATATATGGAAGCTCCAGCGTTTAGCCCAATTAATTATATATTTTTGGGACTTGTCCACGTTTTTCCTACAATTTTTCTCTCATTATTTTAGCTCCAAATTGTTGATATGATTTATAATTTGTGACACAAAGTGGCCAACTATACGCAAGCTCGTCCAAACTTTAGAGGCGGCAGCTTTCAGTTCTTACGGCTCGGACCTCCTGATGTCCAGTGCCACCATCCACTAATGTGCAAGAGCGAGAACGTCAACATTTTGCCATGAGCGCAGCGATACTCAAAATCGAAAGATGAAAACACGGCTGCAAAACGCGCACCGCAAGCTCTTTGTCAACTGGAGGAAGAATATAACATTGACTAGACTAGTTATATTGACTAGTTAATTTAAACCTCAAAAACCACACCAAAAAATGATCACAAAAGAGGAAGAAAAAGAGCACCATTTAGTATGGTATTCGGGGAACAACGAATCAGTGCAGAGATACGGCAAAATTGAAATATGAGTATTTAACAAGATGAAAGTTGAAGCAGAAAATTATAGGTGATGAAAAACAGGACAGCAGTGACCCGAAAAAAAGTCCATAACAAAGCAAAACAAAAAACTAGTCTAATTGATCGAAAAGGAAGCCTATCTAATCTTTTGCTCGGGACTACATGGTATTTACTCAAGAGCTAACGACTCAAAGATGAAAATGTTTCATTTGTTTAATTTTATCGATGAGACGCCATTAACTAAGTCTTGTCAACGAATATTTTAAAACTTGTCCGATTTTTACTACCGTATGAGAAGAAACTGGATAAATTACTATTCGATTCTATCAAATTTAGTTAATTTATAATGAATAAATATGATACATAAATGATTCTGCTACCGTGGATATCTCAGAATTCATTAACTAAGCCACGGACATAACAAGCTCAGTGGAAGTTGATGTTCAGAACCTTCAATTCAAACTGACATAACAGCTGCCCCTTCTTTGAAAACTATTTTTTAAATTTTGAGTCTTGGCCGGCACTAAAGAGAGTTAATCATTATATTAACAAATGCGTAGCTCAAATGTACATGATTAGTAGTCAGTAGATCAATGCAAACATTATTACCAAACATAAGCACCGAAAGAACTGAAAACCTATCCCACAGTGAGGACTGCGCACGTATGCATCATCAACGCTTCTAATATATAAGAGAAACTTCAGAGCGTATTATCTTGGCCCCGAAAGACGGAGGCAGAACTCCCGTGAGCTATGACTACCGTGGGATAAAAATTGGCAAGTTTAGAATTGAATTTCAAGGGCTGTTTGTTTTACTAAAATTTTATTCCGAGAATTTCACTTTTCCCATGAATTAAGTTAGGGGTGTCGAATAAAAAATGTACGTATAATATTGACAGACCAAGGGTATAATTTAATTGTACAATAAACGCAAGATGAATGAATCAAGACATTTCGAGTTTGGAATCATTTTTGTCACAATAATATTCAAAAACCAATCACGCACTGGAGAATATAGTTTGAATCAAAATTACTCAAAAAACGTGTTTTTTGACTTTCATATAACATATTCTGGTCCCAGGGAATCACTTTCGTGCAACACAAAAGAAATCCAATCCATCAAAGGACCAAATTTGAGTGCACTATATTTTTCCCTATCTGCAAAAGGAGTCACTGAGCTTTAAGGTATTTCTGGAGAGAGAACCAGGGTGAAATTTGAAAAGAAGCAAAGCAGGAGGTGCTGGCCATGCTGAGAGGAAGAGGAGAGAGGCTCACCACCAGCACGGCGACGGTGGTGCCCAGAATGGAGCCGAAGAGCACGTCGGACCAGTGATGCTTGTAGTCAGACACCCGCGAGAGGGCCGTGTAGAACGCCAGCAGCACGCACACAAACTGCAGCACGGGCCGCACCAGCCGCATGCGCACACGCAGCCGCGCTTGCAAGTACAGCTGAAAGTAAATCAAGAGTAAAGCAAGGATTACTCACGACGAGTTTTACACCATGTTAGGAATTTCTCATGGGTTTACTACCTAAATGAACCAAGATCATTCAAAATTTGTGCACAAAAAACAAAAAAACTTGGCGAGAAAATGAAAGATAAAACCAAGAACATTATTCGTATTTTAATGTCACGTACATCCATTAGCACACGGTGGCGTATTCTGCACAATAAATAACTTACATTAAATAAGAACAAACAACTTCTCGGGTTCCACTGATCTGTTTACACGAGTGCCTGTCATTTTAGAGAATTCACTACGAAAGGAAAATTATAAATCGCATAAACTCCTTTGATAGGTTAGTTTCGTACTGGTACGTAGGTGTACCACAAGGTAAATTGCTCATTTAAGCACCGGAATACACAAATAACATTTTAGATTAGATCAGATCATATGTTAGTTCAAGCCTGCCTCACGACTACAAAAAAGAGCGTATCGAATAGAGGAAAGAGGAAGGCACCATTAAGTATGGAGATAAGGGAATGCGGAATCTGTACAGAAGGGGCATAGAAACAGTAAGTTGAGAAAGAAGTTCATGAAATAAGATAGAAGTTGAAAAAGAAAATTGTAGGTGCTGAAAAACAGGACAGCAGTCAACCGAAAAAGGTGGTCTTTAACATGGCAAAAAACCTTTTATTTAAAAAAAAGGCCTGCCTAACTCTCATCTAGGCCCTCACACATTTTCCCCCTGGGAGTGCTAATTCCCATACATACAATGGTTGTATACCCCTGAGGGGACACAAGGTGCTTAGAAATATAAAGTTGAGAAAGAAGTTTATGCAACGCGATAGACATTGAAGATGATTGTAGTAGATACTGAAAAACAGAGCGGAAAAATTGGAGAAATAGATGCTGAAAAACAAAACAACAATGAAACGAAAAAAAAAAGTCCGTGACGAAACAAGAAATTTTACCGAATTAAAATTTACTTTTTATTTTAAATTCGCCAAAGTATGTGTTTTGGTGTGAAACACACGAAAATGATGACCATTTTGTGGAGAAATTATTTATTAATTTTGAAATTTGCTTATATTCATTAATATTTTATGAAAATACTGCGGTTTCTCGGTACGTTTTAGCCAAGCAAACTCATACAGATACGAGTGTGTCATTTGTCGGCGAGTGCCTCCCTGACGTTTTTTTCATTTTTAGACTATGCCATACACTCTCAATCATTTGAGTGTGTGCACCTGTGGCAGGGACCACGAAGTTTTCACTATAATTAACAGTGAGGTGTCTGAAATTATACCCTTGGTTAGGTTAAGTTAATAACACTTAACGAATAATTTCTCCACAACATGGTTATCATTTTGTGTTTTTCACACTAAAATCCATACTTTGGCGAAAAGAAAATATTAAAATTCGATAGGCCTCGAAACGGAAAACATCCGTAAACACGCAACCAACTATAAGATTGTTCGTGAATTTTTCAATCATCTTAAAATAGAAGAAAAATGCAAGCTTCGTAATGTACGGCGATTGACATGCTAAATTAAAATAAAATTATTAGCTTTGTAATATTTGACGATTTACAAGTTATATTAAAACAAAATTTTCAGCTACTTCTATATTAAATTTACAAAAACTTTAAAATGCACCTTCAACTTTACTAAATTGATTTGATTTTTGTTTGCCTATCACATACTTTAATAAATGGAAATTGGGTCAAACTATATAGGTTTTAGTAGTAATAGTATAATAATTTCATGTCGCTACTGTGTTTAACTATTAATGCTACATACACCTACTCTCACCTACTATTAATGCTCTCACCTACTGACCGTACGTGACTGATCAGGAATTCAAAACAGTAAATTCAGTTAGCAGGCCTGATAAAACGCTGTAATTCAACAGTTATCTGACTAAATTACTAGGTGTGAATAGGCTCTTTATTTGATTATACTTTTCCTTTCATGATTTATGACCTTCATTTTTTAAGATAAAATACGTATTATTGGAAAGTATCGGTCGGATTTTGCCGATACCGAAACCAGTAAAAATGACCGATACTGCCGATGCTGACACCTCGGTACATCACTACTATTAACTTTTAATAGAAACGAAAATAAGACAACAGTGCAGCCAGTGAAGCTATAAACGGAACCAAATCCCGAGCGGGTGACAAAAAACAGAACTTTGGTAGAAAATGACAAATGCATATCACTAATACAGGGCTTTGAACAATAAAAACTGCATGAAAACAATTCCATAAATGTACAAATTTGTCCCATAATATCGATGGTTTGTTTTTCCTGAGCCACCGTGGACTGCTAATTCAGTGCACACTGACCACGAGGTAGACCATGGTGAAGGCGGAGAAGGACGCGTGTCCAGAAGGGAATGACAGCCGAGCTTCTTTAAGGCGGAAATCGTCCACAGGGTTGCACTCCGGCATCACGTAGTTGTAGTGGCCAGGCTCCCCGCAGTCGATCTGCAGAGTGGCTTCAGTGAGAAACTGTGCTGGGATATACAGTATAATCTCATGCAAGCGGCCGTACCTCGTATACTTAAGGGCCAGAAGGCATCGATCCAGTTTCATCTGACTCGAAGCTTGAAGCTAGCGCAAGTGCTCATACTCAGCAGCTGTATTAATCGGTGAAGTGTAAAAGTGAAAACATGAATTGCTTGCAGCGAAGCATCAAATATATAATTTACCTGTCTATCTATTTTTCAATTAATGGTCTATTCATTTTTATTTATCTGTGTTTTTGTACAGCACTTTTCTACAGTCCGGCTTAGGCCCGCTTTCTTTCTCTTCATTACGGTAACTCTTCATTAGCCATTCCTCACTCATACTTGATTTACAAAGCGTATCACTTATTTTGCATGACCATATCAAGTTTGCTTCCGAGTAGTCTTTAATCTTCGCAGTTACTATCGCAAGAATTCAAATCAAATGAGAAACAAGTTTAAATAATTTACTCAAAACACAGCAGGATTCGCCTCTTTTAATATACCTGTAAAACTAAATAATAAAAATACTTCTCACTTCGAACACGACAATAAAGTCCTCACAACGTGGTTGATAGTATTTTACCTCAATATAAATTCTATAAAAGCCGAACCAATAGAGAACAATATATAGAGAAAGGTTCTCAGCCCAGGAATTTGCTCAGTTTGGTAGCAAATACCAGAATAAAATAGCCTGAAAGAAATAAAAATTTACTTAAAAACTATAATCTGAACCTAAACTGATGTCTGAGTAATCCCACAAAACCTAAAACTAACTCAAACCTAAAACTAACTCAAGCCTACAATATCTCTAAGACGGATCGTTACTGAAGTGTTTTCTCCCTGCATTTTTTCATTATCGTTAAACCTCGAGTTCAGTCACCGCTTACGTCGAAACAAACATTCAGATTCTCTGAAGAACTTATTCAATATAGTTCGCACAGCACAAAATATGCGTGATCTAAAAACCCGCCGTAGTCAATAAAAAAGCCGGGTGAGCAACTCGAAGAAGGTGATAAGGTAAGGGACACAGGGTTATAAAAACGACGACACTCGAGGAGGCTGTATACATCTGAGACGTGTCACACACAAAGAGGAGAAGAAAACAAGAACAATCACTGTCAACAAGCGCTGTCGATTTGACGCTGAATGAAGAACGTCAATATCTGGAGGTTATATACATTTCCATAAAAGATCCCTTACGAATCATCCCATAGGTGTCCAATTTGGCAAGTTTTGACAAAAAATTCGAAATTCTGCCTTATTTAAATTGAAATTCAATCAAAACTGTTAAGGTAAACTAGATAAAACTAATGAGGCAACGCTAATAGCTCTCTTTCCACTGTAAGTGTAAGTTGCTAACACAGGCAGAATGATCCAACATCACACTACTCATTAGAAATATCTTCCTCAGCAGCAAGGTAGAGCAATCTCTGTCCCAGCTGTTTCGGCAAAGCTACGTTAACTGAAGACTAACATATGCGACCCTAAAACATGGAGCCGAAATGCCTCCTCGGAACACTAACCTTCGACCAGTCGGGGTTGCAAATATCAAGGAAGTGCGGGCGTAGTCTGCCGATGGTGTACTTGGCAACATCAGTGAGGAGCTGGGACACGGCACATCCGAATAGGAAGCAACCGACGTTGTTGTAGAGACTCCAGAAGTAGCTGTGGAGCGGCCTGCCACACACATACACCCGCTTGCCGACGTCGCTGGAGCGACACCTCAGCCACTCCAGCACCAGCATCTGGGCACAACACACGCGGGATGTCACGAATGCTAAACGAAGGACCGTGCGCGTCTCTTCAAGTGAGTCTCTCGTGTCTTTAGTTGGCTGCGCAAGTTTTGTTTTCTAGATGTAGTATGCAAATAGTGCGCAAACATTACTATAGAAATAATACATGCTCTATTGAATGTGTTCAACTCTAATTAAAGCCTCAGATTATCTTTTGAAAAACAAGCTGGAGTTCAACCTAGAAACTGCGAACATCTTATTGGCCTACTGTAGTACAAAGGACTAAGCAGTTACTAAGTGGTGAGAAACGAAGAAAACTATGAAGTTAAAAAAGAACTCGATAATCAAAAAATACCAGAATGCAAAAACTATTGAAGTGCAACACAATAGATGAAATAACTATGTATGTTTAATAAGATTATAAACTTGAAATAAGACTTCGTCAGTTCAGAGATTGAGTAGAAACTATACACAATATTTTTTAGGGAGAGTTCAAACTTACACGGAATACAGACATACGGATACAAAAGAATGTACTTTTAAGTCTCCAACTAAGGTGCGTGCACTGCTCACGAGTGGCGTGAAAAAAAATGCCACCCACGTAGATAAATCGTTCTAAGTTAAGGAATATATTAACATATTGGGCATCAAATTTAAAATATTAACACTTTGCACAAACAAAAACTAATGCTGTTAATAAGAGTGTACAGGGTTAATACAGGAAACTCGTGTTCATGCTTCAAAACACGGCCAAAAAACTAGATGAAATTAAAACGACGGAAACAAAGAATGAAAAAGAGTACATTGGGTGGTTCTCTACATTGGAAGTACTGGTTAACTGACGAACCAAGTAAACTGAAAATAAACGGAGAAGAAACAAGAATGTTAGCACCGAAGAATTCCACGAGAAAATTACGTTAAAAAGAACAAGTACCTCGAATTAGACAGCTCCCGACCCAGAAGTACAACGCATCTTTCTTTACACGCATAGAGCTTAATATTAGTACTCAAAATTAGCTACTGGCTAAGACACTTTGCAGTAGAGATAAAAATTCATCGAAATACAACTGATGGGCATTTAGCAAGCGTTTGAGTAATTGAGTAACTTTGATGTGAAGCTTAGAATTTGATTTGATGGAACAGGGGGAGGCTTCAAGCTTGGTGCACGATTCGTTACAGCTCATAAGTGAAAATATTTCATAAAACATGTCCTGGGAAGACAAGCGTCACGGACTACGCCGAAAGAATGCAAGATGGGAATTCTTTTTATCATAATTCTTACTTTTTAGTTTAAGGCGCCCTAGCACCAACAAAAGATATTTAAAGATAGCAAAGAGATGAGACCATTTTGGTATGGACTTTAGAAAACGGGAAATTCATGCAGAAAGCGTGTCCCCGCCATGAGATACCTGGCGCATTGAAACGGCAAGTTAGGAAGAAGGAGAAAGACAGAACAAAGAGGTAGAATTTAAACTGAAAGAAGCAGAGTGGGCACGAAAGACAGAAGTCTCGAAAACTTATCTACATATAGCCGAGGTAACCTAACACTATCTCCTAGGGGGCAACAGGCGGTAAGTGTTGAGTGACCCACGAGTTACTCGATAATCTCACTAGAGCAGCTCACACTTCACGCCATATCAGCAGGCTTAGTAAGATAAAAGCTAATTCCATGATTCATTCAACACGTATTGAAATCGACAGCGCATGTACGCCTTACCTTCCACAGACAAATGAGAATTTCTTAGGTACAAAGGGCTTTAAATTTTGTTACAGCAACGTCAACAGCAAGAAAACTAGCTGAAATATGTTGATGGGGAAAACTAGTGATGTAACACTATGCAACAGATAACCGAAAGACAGAAGTTTATAACTGAAAGTTTAATACGTGATTGCAATGTCGCGTGTGCTGAGACCGCACAGATCTTTCCCAGGCACTGACTTGTAGTCGAGTTGCCCTATTTGATGTTACTATCGCTGACACAAATACGATAAGATCGGGCATACGATATTCATTTCACTGTCCAGTATAGAGATCACACAGAAACGTTCTTACAATTGGAGAGCCTCAAGGTAATTGCAATCGAGACCATTTTTTTAAACGGAAGAGCTTAAGCACAAAAGCAAGCGAAACCATGTCACGCTAAGAGGTGAAGATAAATACTCGAAATCGGCAGTGATAAACACCAATAGAGACTTTCCTGCACAAGTTTCTATTATCAACAGCAGCAGCGGAATTCAGAGAACTGATGTAGGCTTCTATCAACGGTGAATCTAAAGTAGCATATAATACTCCATTGAAATTATTCCAGCTGTGTGTATGGGAACTTGGGTATATTTATTGCAAATACTTCACCATAATTTCAACCGTACAATCACGTGGATATAACATAACTAAACTGCATGAAGTTGGAACTATCTTCGTTTGGAATGAGGCACGACATAATCACTACTTTCAACAGCCATAAAGCTGCCTTTCAGAATGAAAAATGTTGCTATCATTTATCCCCCTAACATAAACCCATCCATCCGCATTTGAAAAGCGACTGTGTGCTGTCCCGGAGAGCTGTGAAGCTATGCTAACAGAACGCGGTATTCAGTTCATGAAAATGGAGCCTAACGCCAGAGCGTCCGAGCACACTATTAACGCAATGTTAGGTACCAGTCAGGCGACAACAGGAAAGTGAAGATAAAAGGTTACACCTTAAAAATTCCCTCAGGATGTGCTGTAGCACTTAAGAACTTTACGTGCATGTACAGTATGCCATGTTTATGTTACGTAGCAAGACAACAAGAAAACGTAGTTGAAAACTACTCAGAGTCTATGATAGCCAAAAACTAACCGTCCATGGCAGATAAGATCAGTTCCTTGAGCAAGTCACGAAATTTCATGCGTGAGTCACACATGGGAACCATACGATCTATTATTCAAATTAACTAACAGATGAAAAATTTGAAATTTGGCAGGCAGCCAGGCTAAGGGAACTTCAGTTTTTATCAGAGCTCACAACATGCAGGCTCGACTAAGGCGAACAAGCCAGACCGAGCTTAGACCGGAAGGAAGCCTTGAGTTACGAGAGCTTGCCGCTCTGTGACTGTACGCACCAGCTCACACTCCGCACCATAGGGTTTTCCGACACGCCAAGAACGCTATCAAGGCTGCGCTCTACGAAAAAGCTTTCGAGATAAACGCCGTGGTCTGAGGTGGGGTTAAGCCATTACGCTTCACGAACAGAAGTGGGTACACTAGCCCCTCGACTTGGTGTGAAATGAAAACAGAAACCATTTGGAGGAAACGTGAAACTTACACGAAAACAAACTCTCATAGTAAAACTTATTGTTCAGTAACGCATAAAAAAGTGTCTCTGACGGTTGAGACAAACGAATACATTAAACGATTCTGGGGTCAGGAAGGTTGGTTCTGCTACGACGGGTTTCTCACAACAGACGAATATCCCACCTAGGTTGAATGAGGCATGGGTACATAATTGACTATGATCGTCGAGTTCATAACGATCGCTGTATCCATAGCTTCCCGAAATTTATTTCATGATAAAATTTGGGATTCACTCTAGATTGGATAAATATATTTGAATGAGAAACACTGCTGTTTTCATTGCCATTCATCGATTTTACCTTTATCGATATCTTAACATCGATTTGAACTAATTTGCGTACGAAGTCTTGCACCAAAATTTTTTGTTAGAACTTCAGAAAGCATCGCACTAAGCCGGCATGCGCGTATACGTGACAGAAATGCAGGGTACGAGAACAACCGCAGCTGAGTCAGAGCAGATACAACAATGGCCTTGTGCTAACTTCGCACCCTAATTACACTCACAATACAAATGTTGCATGTTACCATATTCAAGTACGTTTCATTACACCTACAAGGTAATTTCAAGGAAGCGGACGGACTCGGCAGCTGTTGCAGTATCAGGAGAACAGAACGTATAGGTAAGCGTGTAAATGAATGGAGAGAGAGCGAGGAATAAAACTCATTCATTTCTCCAAAGCTGAGACATGAAGCATCACAATACTTTTAGTAAATTCAAGCGATTACATTTTAAGTTAGTTCAAGCCCCCTAACCACAACAAGCGTATCTCCAAAGAAAGAAGGAGGAAAGTACATGTTGGAATTAAATGAGCTGAAAATCTATGCACAATGGGAGTTTCCCATACCCTGCACATAGAAACCGCAATACAAAAAGAAGTTCATGAAACAAGATGAAGTTGAAGAAGAAAGAAGTAAGTCTTGAGGAACATACAGTAGTGGATTGAAAAAAGTCCATTAAAAACGAAAAATCTAACGTGTTTTAACGAAAGAAGAAAGACTTACCTAGCTTTCAGATCGGAACCTCACATCTTCCTCTGGAAGCGCTAATATCCCCATTGATATAATAGTTGCATCCCTCTCAGGGGAAACTATTCGATGAGTAATAAACTATTTAAGATTTCGATTATTTTCGAAATGCCCTACTATTCCAGATTTATTAAACTACATATTCTTCAATCATTCGAATATTCCCGAACGAAGATCACCTTGAACAAGGAATAATCAAAAGTTACGCGTTTGAACACAAGCGAAAGTCTATAGTTGCCAAATTGCGGGTGCTGAAGTACATTAAAGTTGACTTGGCCAACGCTCCGCACAACTGAACACGTATGGAGCAACGGCACGATCCTTGAGTTGGCCAACATAAACTTGCCTTAATTTCGCAACATCACCAGACCACACGCACAACAACCACGCGCAATTTTTGGTAACCTCGTTTTACCGAGTGAACTGAACTGAGCCCCGATTTTTCGGAGAAGTAACCAAGCGAGGTAAACCAGATCACGTTTGGATACGTCAGGGTAAAGTTGACAGCTGTCATGTATTTTCGTGCTGGAATAACACAAGAAACCTTTTTCAGACGCGGAAAAGAATGCGATAACCCCGACTTTGGAATATTCAAGGAGCTTCAAAGTTGAGTAATTACAAAATGGGTGAAAATACGCAAAAACGAAAGAAAAATAAAACCCATGAAAAATATCGGAGGTATTGAAAACCAAGCCGAGGGGTAGAATTCAACGTCGAAAAGTTTATTCTTCTTCCCTGAACGGTGGACTCCATCGAAAGATGGATTAAGTTCTATACAATGTGGCGAAAGCTCCTCAAAGGAATAAAACCCATTATAATCTACATACGCTATCTCTAAAACTAATTCATAATTTTAATCTACCATACACAATTCAATCAGTGATAACATTGCAATCTGCTGCGCATGGGATATTTTTCGCGCCACTAATTAAGAAGCATCAGTTCCTCTTCGCTTTGAAGAAAACATATTCTCAAATTACAAGTTTTAGTAGCAGTCTTACATCCAAAACGAGCGCCGTTAAAATAATTGAGGTAATTAAAAAGAACCACACCGTCAACAGCCACAGCGAGTCATCAAATGCAAGGTACAACACAGCCAGGGTACAACAGCTCCAGTGCAGGACAAACCTGCAGTGCTACCTCATAGCTGCACACGAACACTACATTTCCAACCACACCGACTGCTCGCTCAGGTTCAGCTAACGTACAGTTATGCCTGAAATTATTCGTTCTCCTGTATTTTTCTCGAGTATATTTGAAAAAACTCTGAAGAGTCTACTTTTCTTCGTAATGCTTGAAGTTTCGAATGTGTTTAAGAAGGAAACGCTCGGCAGAAGCTGGAATGCGCAAACCAAACAAGCGGCGAGCTCAAGGGCACGTATTCCTGGAGCAGTGCGAGCTGCCCGTTGGCCAGCAGTGACGTGTTGCGGCCAGTGCGCAGAGGTTCCAGCCATGACTTCAGAGCTAGTCGTGACGTCAAGCTAGCGTACCACGGAGGCGTATAATCAAGCTAACCCACGATCGCGGCTTCTAAATTCAAGAGTAATGTTGATGCTAGAACAAACGCGTTCTGTTTCGCAACGACTTAGACGCCAGACAAACTCTCCTTCATCCGGCTACTGATTGCTACTCAAAACTCTTCAGCTGAAATTACCCGCACATTCCCAAGTACGAGTATAACCCTTGTTCACACCACTGGACGCGACTATGAGGAACTTGAGCACGTTTAGCTTTGAAGCTCTGAACAATCCTGGTCATGCCTGTTCATATACAAATCTACCGGATTGTCTTCTGCAACAAACGTATAAAACGGTAATGCCAAAGAGAATAATAAAAAAGCGTATGAATATTTCATTCTACCATTTCCTCATACTGGGCTAATGTCTACGCAGTAATTGTGTAAGAAGCACTGAAACCAGCAAGATGTGCCACCTTGTGTAACACAACCGTGAACTGAGCAGTTCTACAACAGCCCTCGTTTGAGCTTGATAAACAGCACAAAGAAATGAAGGCACGGCAAGTGTTCGTTCATTGTCAGTCATCAGTAAGGCGATATCAAGGGTGCCGAAATCTACGAATATGCCCCATGTTTCTGCATAGCACGTGGTCTAGAAGCATCAGTTGGAACTCGACAGCTTGAGGTCCATTATGTGTCTTAAACCGTTATTTAATGCTCGACTTCTTTACGTTCTTTTTATCTGTACAAATTCTATCACAAAACAGAGTTCTTTTAAAGGCAGCGCAAAATTGAAATTGAGATAACACAGATTATACTATAATAATTAGAGGAGACAACACACCCTAAAGCATAGAAAGAACCAAATAATTTCAGCGCCAAAAAGAAATCAGAATGAAATGCAATGAGATGTTACAAGTCCTTATGCTGATCAACGTTTATAACGGTGACTCTGCAAGAATACGAACTGCAAATGAACTCGACAGCCGCACCAGAACCCGATGTTTGTTATTTTTATTAGAGAAGCAAACTATGCTCAACAGACATTCATCGGCACAGCACAGTCCAAGAAAGCAAAACAAAGTTTTATAAAATAGAGCTTCAGAATGAGTATTAGGTGCACTCATTCATGACTGCAACTCTTAGTACTGCTTCTATCATACATTAATACTATTATCCAACTCATAACTGATCACTAGACTGGTCTACAAGAACTCTGCCAAGATGTACACTGCGTACGACTTCAACTAAGAACAAGCCTGAGTATAGACAGCAAAGCCAGACGTTGCACACACGCAAGACACGTTTGAAAGCAGCAGCGTGTGCGGCTAAAAGCATGGAGGCGCCTGCCCGTGCAGGTCTGGTCCGTTAACAGGACCGGATGAGTCTCCTTCATTCACGGCTCTCAGCTCCGCAAACAAACTTGATCGCAAGGCCTCATTCATAAGAGCAGGGCACTGAATTATTGAGAGAGAGTAACAGCACAAAAAGAAACTCATACTCCTTGCAATGCAGCACTTGGGTTTAGAAGCGCACGAATTATGCAGGAATTCCAAACAGAATTAACAACCTTCGAGATCAATGAGATCAACTGTTCAGTGGATGATCGTTCAGCAAGTTCAGCAAAAACTTGCATAAAACGCTTATTCACTGCAGCGGGAAGAACAACCATCCAATTGTACAAATTTCGGAAGAATTATCGTACATCAAACGTTTGGTCTTTCTTCAACAATGTCTCAGTCATAAGTCCTACACGTACGCTTTGCCTTGTAAATTAGGAAAACTTGCCAATCAGTCGCAGTACTCTTAAGTATGAAGTGCTCAGGTGGGTAGACTAAGAGAGAAACTTTTCATCGTTGTTTAATCACATTACTCAATTTCTATCACAAGACCTCTAATCTGTTAAACCTTTCTTCAGAACAAAGAAGATTTGTGAATGACGCGAAAATGTCAACAAATTTTCAATAACCACGTAATCTCCGCCGCAGAGGTGTTCCTACAACAAATCTGCTCGTCAGAGAACTGCATCCAACTGAGGGACCAGAGCTTTGTGATTTTGAAATGAGCTCACCCAGCGCTGCATTTTGGTTCATTTTTTGCTCCGCAGAAAATCCGTAACATGAACATGATACACGTAGCGAACGCTCTAAACTATTTCTCAAACGATTTAGATTAGATTTCAATTGAATGCAATTCAGAGAAAAAAATTAAGCGCAAGTGACTAGTCACTTAAGCTCTCAGATCACGAACAAATAACCATTCATTACTTGTATTAAACACTCTGGAAATAGAACACGAATTTCGAAACGCATTTTGACAACAGAAACAGAGCAAGTGCTAATACGTGAGGAAACGTAACAAAGAAACAGGCAACAAATAAAAAAATTTGAAACCCGAATCAAATGGATAGAAACGAAGTCATCCTTCACTGGAACCGATGAAAATAAGGCATTTATACTCACGGCGAAGAAAGGCAGCAAAGTGCCCACCAAATAGAGTGCAAGTGTAGACACAGTTGAGTCTTTGTAAGGGTATCGTATGGAGTCGTCGCTGCAGTAAAATCCGCGCTCAAACGGCTTCCCCAACAGATAAAAGATAAGGATGGGCACAGCCACTGAAAAGACAGAGACGCATGCCAATAGAGCTGGGCAAGGGCTGGAGTTTCGACCATGGCTGCAAAGGTACAGGTTGAGTCAAGAGGCTACTGCATTGGAATTATAGCACTAACGATCATGGGTTACTACAAAAAATTAAAGCCCTATTGTGGAAATGTGTCCCAAATGATTGGTCTGCGTGTAACTTCACAGTGGTTTACACAGAGGTTGAGGGCCTTAGTGACAGTCAACCTGCCCAGTTAGCGAGCCATGATACGAGCGACGGTGGTGGTGGCGAGCGATGATGGAGAACTGTAGCGATATTTTCCCGTGGGATACCGCAGCTCCTAACCATCCTTTCATACCACGGCCCTATTAAATAGAGTACACCTTCTTGAACCTGAATAAGATTGTCCGTACATTTTTGACACTTTAAACTTCTTACGGATCAAGGATCTTAAAATGGGTCTACGAAACTGATATCAAAACTCAATTCTAAGCCAAAATTGGTGGTCAGCCACAAGGGGAGCTGGTCTATTAGGCCGTTGTATAAAGGAGATCAAGAGCCACGGTTTAAAGGCGTAGCTTATTAACATCAAAACATCGTTCACATACACGTTCAGAGCATGCGAACATTTGACGA
This sequence comes from Platorchestia sp. MABIK, assembly GCA_014220935.1. Taxonomy (NCBI): domain Eukaryota; kingdom Metazoa; phylum Arthropoda; class Malacostraca; order Amphipoda; family Talitridae; genus Platorchestia; species Platorchestia sp. MABIK. The sequence continues at coordinate 39,995 of JACJUY010007033.1, forward strand.
TAGAAATCAATACAGGTTTATTATTTGTTGCAATCCAAAATCTCAGTATCATCCCTGGCGCTGTCAACTATGCATCGTAAATTATCATACACGGTTAAGTTCAACAATGCAGCTCGAGGAGGCCGGCTGCAAGGAATACGGTCAACCAAAACACTAAGCATGAAATGTTATGATACATCGCTAAAATTATGAATATTATCAGCACCCCCAGACAGTCGAGACAATCTGCAAGCAAAGCACACGGGTATAAATATTTAAACGAACGCAGAAAAATTTTTAAACGCCACAAAAATTCACAAATTTTATAAACTTAACGAAGAAGTTAGTGTTAGCTTCTGAATCAGATAGTTCAATAAACACGACGAGCGATAAGTGCGAAACAAACGATCAAACGAACTGAAGAGACCAAATAACGAGTCAAACATGTTAAACGATACGACAAATATGCCAGAGATAACAAAAAGTTGCAACTCTACAGAACATACGCAGCCACTATTGATGCATTCAATGCTTCCCTGTTCCTGGCGACTACAGCATACTCCAAGGCGTGCTCTAGCATGCGAGTGTGGAACATTCACAAATGTACAGAATACACTCTTTCTTCCCTCGCGTGAAATTCCCAAAATGCTGAAAAGAGTTGTGTCATTGCTTGTTAACATTTCCAAAGAGAACAACCTCAATTCGATTGTAAGGAAAACTGCGACACTCGTTCCTATTCACAGAATGGGGTCTATTCCCTACACGCAGCCCCATTATGAAACCTGGCTTCTTTCTTGCAAACCTCTCCAAAACTAAAGATTATTACGCGTTTCTTTACCAGATATTAATAGGACAGCATCCAGAACACAGGGGTAACTTCCCATATGTGAACAACCCACATCATATAGCAGATTAGCCACGCCAGTTCCTAGAAACTTCCTGACATTGGTCAACATTCGCCAAGCACCAAGGCAAGATAACGTAGAGCAATATATAATATGAGATAATGCACTCCTGGCCAGAGTAAAGATTTACACTCACTAATTTCAAGAGTGGTGTACACGAAACGGTATCAATGTTATCGCAGATGTCATTTTGTTGAGAAAATTAACCAAATATCGTTTTTAGTAGCTTAATTTGCATTTGCATGTAATGAGATGAACCTCCCTACTTGTGGATGAATTGCAAGAACGGCATCCTGCATAATATTTATGGGACTTTCAAAGAAAGTGCAAGGTGATAACCAGTAAAACCCCCAGTATTCAAGGGCTTTATCCAATTTCCATGTTATTACAACCTTCTATATATATCAAACTATCCAAGCAACTTAACATATTCATTTAGCTAAAGCATTTGCTTCTAAGCTACAAAACCAAAGCATTTATTAGTGGCTTAAATGTGACAATTCTCAAGCGACCGCACATACTGGAACACATTTGCGGCCACTGAACAGTATACACTAGAAAATATACAAGATGTACGAAGACATCCATTATCAACTTGAATTTGATCAATCCTCAAATCATGCCACTAATTTACTCCGTATTCAGAAGCACTTTTTGCCCTGCCATAGAGGCTCTAAGAGGAGGACATTCGAGCACAGAGCTTTGCTCATACAGAATGATAAGAAAATGTCCAATAATATCTCTGAACGTACAAACAACTGACCCACCTCCGCACTTTCATTGTCACAGGATCTAAATTATGAATCTGTCCTGGAGCATCAGTTGCCACTAAACTGCAACTGTTACAAAATGCGAATTTTTTCAGTTCTTTTAATTCATGAAAACTTTCATAGTTGCAATTTCATAAATTTATCAGAACTTATTGGCTTCAAAAATCTGGTGGCCACACTTCAGAGTGATATTCATGTCACACATAAGTGAACACTTGAAGTTTCAACAAGTGGCTACCATATACTGCTCAGCTTGCATTTACAGCATCAGTATTTTAAACAACTTTTTGTCCAGTTTCAAGTTGAGCTATCTTGACAAAAGAATATTTGGTTTCATTCAACGTCATCACCCAGATCTGCCAAAACTATCTACTTTCGATTTTAATATAAGTTAGTTTGAGTCTCCTATACCACAACTAAGATGTTCCCAAGAGAGCTGGGAGAGAGGCACCATTTAGTTTGGAAAATAGAGAATGGGGAATTTAAGCACAGGGTGTTTCCACACACCTTTGGCATAGAAATACATTGAAAGATTGAATAAAATTATGAAATTAGATATAAGCTGAAGAAGAGAGAAAAAAAGGTTCTGAGGAAAAAGGACAGAAGTTAACTGAAAAAATAACAAAAATCTATTCTATTTCCATAAAAGGTCCACATACCAACCTTCAGCCTGGGACCTTGCATCTTTCCTATGGGAGTGTCAATACTTGGGTACTTATATCAGCTCAAGGCTTCCTTACCACAAAAAGGCAATCTCAAGAGAGCAAAGAGAAGGAATCACTTAGCGCAGGTCATAGATAACAGGAAATCTGCTCATAAGACATTCCGTGAGCATATAAATTGCAAGTTAGGAAATAAGAGGGAGAAAAGATGAAGAGGTAGCAAAGAAGGAATGAGCAGTAATAGAAGCTAAGTGGGAACCAAAGATATGAATCTTGAAAGCCTATCAAGAGCTGGAGTAGCCTAACAGTCTCTCCTCTGGGGGTGCCAGGCTCCATAGCATTTAAGATATACAAACATAACTAACCAAAGCCTATCCTAGCTAATATGCTGCTTCAGGGGTCCCATAGATATTCTAATTGTATCCCTCTGAGAGGATATAATTTACGTACAAGTTTCTACAAGTACAAGTATATGTAAACTAATAAACTCATTGAAATACTTCAACACAAAATCAAGACTAGCCAATATAACAATGCTCACATTAACAATAAAACTGAGGAGCCAACAGGAACAGTAACTCAAAGCTCAAGTTTTGCTGGGTTTCATGTTGGCAAAAAATACTGAACTGTGCAGTACATGAGTTTCATTTGATCCTGCAATAAATGTGCAACATGCCAGAGTAAAATTGTTTCAAAGGAGCTCTCATTTCCTTTTTTTCAAGCCAGGGTAAGAGAAGGAGCATAGAAGGTACTTGACTTCAAAGTTTCAAGTTATTATAAGATTAATTATGCCCGTGTTTCCCCACATATCCCTCCATCTGCATTAACTTGTTAAAGTTAAGCTTTCCTCTTTGCCTCTAGGTAAAGACTAAGTAAAGAACACAGTAGCAATTGGTGCTTAGAAATTGATGTATTTGGTAGGAACTAATAAGAACTGACAACTATACACTGCAGTAAAAATTTTGATTAACTGGGTATTTGTGCATCAGTAAGTAGCTACCCAACTAAATTACAGACACCTGAAAACTTACACAGAATAAACAGGAGTAGAAAATACTACCAGACAGCTACAGATGAGAAGTGTTATGGAGACCAGGGCAGGCTCAAGGATACAATACAGGCAAGGACCCACAGACTGGAAGCAAGCTATGCCCACTAAGCAGACCACCAACAATCACTTACCATGGCAACGGGCAAAAGAACACCCACACCTAAAAGTGCAGAATCACCGATAGTTTCGTGCTCCACAAATGGGTATTGAATGCTTGTGTCGTCACAAAAGAATCCTCGCTGGGGGGGCACCCACGTTTTCCTCCCCACAAGCAGAACAAGACCCACTGTAGAACATGAAGTACAAACATGGTGACTATATTGAGACTTGTCATGCAGTAGCTACCATCTTTGCAAGGCTGCAAGCCTCACACTCAGAATAGAGCACAACAGACCTTTGCCAAACTAAAATAATGCATAGCTTTCAACACAACAAAAATACTTTCATGAATTAGAATGCATTTTGTTGCTAAACATAACATTGATATTTATTATTTAGGCCATGTAATCTCCTCTTGAAAATGATCTTCAATTAAATTAAATGGTACAAAACAGTTTTGGTCTCAAAAAATATGAAGGTAAAAACATTGCCTTCCTGTGTATCATCATTTACACTATAAGCACAGCAGGAATAAAATTAAGCATTGTGGCTCATAGAACAGAACCTTAATTCTTTTTCAATATTTCCAGGTAAGAATATTAACCAAGACCATATATAACAGTAGTTATGCAAAATAAGATAGCCACTGCTAACTATACAAAGAATGTTTTACAAGGTATGAGCTAGCAATAGGATAAGGACACTTTTCTCTAATATACCAAAACCAAGCAATGTACAGCATGACCAGCACTTTGTTGAACAAATGATAACACTTGGTTGACAGTATTGAAATAAACTCATTTTTTACTCAACCATTCAGTCAAATAGGCTTCATTAAAGAGTTACAAAGACTTGAATCTTGAAGCATATCAGAGAAAACTTTGTACTTTGAGAGTTGCAGGGATATGAAATGTAGCAGTTAGGGAAACATTTTTATTATCACAAGAAACACAATAATAGGCTCAATTATTATGACCAAGTGAAACAGATTTTCAAATTATGTCTGTTAAAATATATTCAACATGATCCCCATCTGTTGCAATGCGGGCATTCAATGCCAGTGCAATGATTGCCAGATGCAATCAAAGACACCGAGAGTTTCACAAATCCTTGTGGAGGCTTAAAAAATTCCAACAATGAGGTCTTCTTTAAAATGAATCTGTAACGTATCCCAAACTATTCAAATGTCCATAGAATTGAAATTTAGGAGTGTAGTATCAGGATACTTTAGTGGCCATATTAAAATTACAACTCTTTGTAATTAGTATGTATTTTCCACCATATGATTATGAACCAAAAAGCATATTTCAATGGTCTCAACCAGATGTTAAAGTTTGCTCAACAAATTGCCAGGCCCTCAGTACATATAAGTTTTATTTGATATAGGAATCACCAAACGAATTTTAGTGAGGTAAAAATTGAGGATGCAAATAAGCTTTTTAATTTTTTTTACTGGAAATAAACAGGAAGGGATTTCATCAGCATAAGAGTTTGCTAGTTCAACTTTCCAAATTTAAGGAAGTCTCAATAATGAATAGATGTTTTTAGAACATCTTTCCAAATTTAAGGAAATGCCAAAAATGAATAAATATTTTTAGAGCATAAGTAAATCAGATGTCATGCGTGAACTTTGACCATTGAAATTTTGCTCCAGTTGTGTTTAACTTCATCAGCTACAAAATTTATTAATCCAAAAAATTTATAAATTCCCAGGTATGCAATTTAGCAAGCTCAAAAAGGCTAAGGTATATGAATCCATCTGAGTTAAAACTGCAAAAAAAAAGTCTGTTTAATTTTTTATATTAAAAATTCAAATAAAAACAGCACAGCATTAGAATAGTCAAAATAATGAAAAGCACACACATGATTCAAGTGCATTGATCATTGCTGAGGATCTTCATGAAAGTGAGCTGTAGAAAAAATGAGCAAAATGATATGGAGCACCAGCAAAAAGTAATGACGGTGCACAATAGTACTTTAAATAAAATGAAGTGGCATTTTAACAAAATAAGAAGCAATAATAATGAGTACTTGCAGCCGAAGCACAGGAAAAATAACCCCAGGAATGTAAAATAAAACTTACAGCACACAGCTATGGGAAAGAGGACTTTTAAATTAAATCACTCAGAAGACACACCGTGCACTGGTTAGCTAGTCAAAGGACACATGCAAGAAAAATTAGAATTTTACAATTTATCTTAGAGTTAGCTACAACTGCTCCAGTACTTCTATGAATGCCAGGAAGAGAGAAAAATAAGATATTAAAAACATTACCTTCATAACCAGGGCACAAGAATATTTGATAAACACAACACAGAAGGTTTAAATGCAGCTACACAAAAGTGTATATCTACAACACAGAAAATTAGCTATTAAATTAACAATGAACTAGATAATGCACATTTTTAACCTTTTAACACAGACAGAATATTGTGCACCATCAATAAATTTTTTTTTAAGTATGAAAGAAATACTTGATGTGATTAAGTAAAAAAAAGAAGAGTTTCATCATCCAATCCCAGATAGAGAATGTTTGAAAAATACAATTCAAATTATTCTCAATGATGTACAACAATAACAAGTGAAGTCAATCTTAGCAATTTTGGAAATAAATAGATATACATATAAATTCCACCCATTCATACAACTTATTTGAAGGACAGGAACAAATTTGAGCCTATAGACTGCACTTTGAGCAGGTAAATCTCTGCAAGATGCCAATGTTTAGAAAAAAAAAATACAAACTGTATTGTGATGCCCTAATGAAGCTGAGTCCCTCATGTAAATTTCACTAAAGATAAAACTTAAGTCTAAAAACCTAGAAATACGATAAATGTATACTCACCAATTAATAGAAGAGTGAAGTCCACACCTATTCTCAAACCGTATTTCAAATTAATTAGAGCCATGAATACTATTAACAAATGCAGTGATTAAAATGAAATTGTGAACAGACTGTGTAATTTTTAGTTAGATATATATGTACTGCAAAATACAAAAGAAAATTATTATAAACACTGTGAATTGCAAACTTATATAGTATCTAATTTAGCGTGCTTGAAAATTTTAAAAGCCAGTTTCTCATTTACTCAACCTTAGTTTTCTGCTGAGGTTACAACAAATGAGATTTTTCAGAATTAAAGTTTTAATATTTGCTCACAAATGAATACTGAAAACGATTGATGTTATATAGAAAATTTATTGTTATATTCTTACATATTGAAAAAAATGTAAATGACTCATTTTGAGCATTTTTGACACCAATTCAAGTGAATGTTACCAGGTAAGTGATCAAATGCAAATGAT